>CM062809.1:1293601403-1293905214 GCA_031772625.1 Pinus tabuliformis
CCTCACTGCCCCTCTGGTGCGGAATGATCACTTAATTCGAAATCCTTAGTAAACCCTGCCCTCAGAATTGAATTCATGATCAATTCTTTCTCTCCGTGTGTGTTTCCAAATGAACCCCAAGCCTCCATTTTATACTTTTCCTATTGAGTCTTCAATGGTCGAGATTAAGTCTCTAATCAACGACTAAGATTAAAACATGACTTGATCTGCCCTTTAGATCATTCTCACCCATATTTTGATTAATACCCATTAATATTTTACTTTTCATAAGTTTAGACTTAGAAACCCCATTAAAAATATTAATTATTTTAATAAAATACAATCTGGTTGGAATGTCACCAAATGGTTTCTTGGTTCTTTAGAACTCATGTGTCTTAGTCTCTCCACAAATTTTCAAGGCTAGAGCACTTCCAATGCTACCAAAAACTAACAAGCACATGGCAGTGTCTGGTAGGCTCCAATAAGGACAGATGGCAACACCTTGTAAGCTCCGACAATGACACATGGCAGTAGGTGGTGAGCTCCAATGAGGAGAAGTGGCAGGATCTGATTGGTTCCGATAATGGAAACGTGGCCACATACCTCAACATGACATCATGGTACGAGGGACACGTGGCAGGTTGTTTCAATGTTTATGGATGGCCTATTGGACCATATCTAAGTGACGCATGTCATTGGTAAGACGATGTCACATGGCATGAGATGTCATCACTTTAGAAATCGGCGATCAGAGGTTTGCAATGGTTGGCTCATGTGCCACAATGAAATGTCGCCAGGATGCGAGATGCAAGATAACATGCGGTCTTTAAGTCTTAATGAACTGAATGCTAGGGTTGACAAGAGGGGCCTATTGGAAATCGAAAATCAGTGATTTGTGGTTGCTGGAATATGGGAAACAAGTGAAAAACGTTGATAAGGGGGCTCCGATGTGGTAAGCGCATGGTCTAAGGAAATATGAAACCAAGGGCGCAACATTTTATAAAGGGAAAAAGGCTCTGGGACAAGAGTCTTTAGGCCTTAGTTCCATAAGGCTAAGACTTAGGTCACATCCTTCAGTCATATGGTGAGAAATGTGTAGTAAGAGATAAGAAGCAGGGAGTTAGGAAATCAGAGATTGGCGATCAACGATTTGTTGTTACTGGCACAATGGCACAAAAAAACACCGATATAGAGGGCTTTGATATGTGTTAGTGCTTAGTTGTGAGACTAATAATAAACCAAAGGCACAAAGCTTTAACATAAGGAGAAAGCCCCCCAACAAAGTCTAAAGGACTTCGTGCTACAAGTTTGAGCCATCGGTAACCGCACCCGGTCCTATGGTTGAGATATATTAGGGAGTTAGAGTAGAAGCGACTTGAATATTGAAGATCAATAATCGACATTGTGAAACATTGTGCCAGTATGGTGTTGTGATGAAGAGCTATGATATCTTAGTACAAAGGTGTATTGATGGTGTATGGGTCAAAAATTGCAGGAGTGAATGTGGAACAGAGGTTTGGTAATAGGATGAATAGTGACTGTCATGGATCATTCGAAGATCTCTGAGAAAAAGGAAATAAGGAGAATGGTCCACAAAATTTCCATGCCTGAAGTACAAAGAAGCCATTCTAAAGTGATGTCAAGCTCTGTGAGCTTTGAATAGGCATGGAGAGTCTCAGTGATGGGAATGTTGTAGACAGAGAACACTGTGCATGTCTTGAGTAAGTAGGTGGACTAAGAATTAATTCTCAGTATGGAGAACACTAAGGTCATCCAGGTGCCCATTCTCAGTGAACTCAGTGGCAGAGACCGAGACTAATGTCGACAACAGAGTGCAGGGCCATGTTGAGGTATAACGGGCAGTGTTGACACAGAATAATGTGACAACATCGATCAGGGAGACAACAGAGGAACAAAAGCCAGCAGCTCGATTTATCATATGGGGGAATGCAGCATAGTTGTAAGAGAGAGCCAAAAGGAAAGAACTCTGTGTGTGCACCACTTTGAAAGGCTAGGTGAGAGCCAATTCTGTGTGAAAAGGCTGACAGTTCCTAAGAAGAAGAAAAGAGACCTGAGAGGAGCACTCTATGTGTGAGGATAAAGTTCTTGTGTGCTATGTATGTAAACGTTGATAGTTTCATGTGCTGTGTGTAAGGCTAAAGTGTCTGTGCGTTATGTGAAAGGCCAAAGGAGCATGTGAGTTGGTCTGAGTAGAAGGCCGAGAGTTGAGCCTGTTCTGTGTGAAGCAAGGCCAAGAGCATATTGTGCGATGAGGAGTGTAGAAGGCCAAGAGCACACTATTCACTGAGGAGTACAGAAGGCCGAGAGCTATTGTATGCTGATGAAGAGTAGAGGATAGAGCTGTGTGGGTAGAGAAAAGTGATTGTTGTTGAGAGCAGAGAGTAGAGGGCTGAGAGTGACTGTTATTGAGTAGATCACAGGGTTGCTGAAGAATGCTGTAGAGAGCTGCAAAGTGTAGGAGAGTGAGTAGAGATCAAAGATGAGATTAGGCAGAGTTGATTCCAAACTATGAACATTCAATGCCTATTTGAATGTGGGTTGGTACCTGCAAAACAGGAAGTTGGTGCTTCAATCTCTAGTGGAGAGGTTTGGGGGTCAGTGCCTCCTCCAAGTTGGTTCTTGCATAAATCGAAGGAGCTTCAAGTTGGTGCTTGCATCAATCCAAGGAGCTTCAAGTTGGTGCTTGCATAAATCCAAGGAGCTTCAAGTTAGTGCTTGCAATAAATCCATGAGGTCAATTTCTCATATGGTGCTTCTGGTAAGCTAGATAGGTGTCTACAAACATAGGGAATTGGTGCTACCTACTTGTTGATGCCAGAAAACAATCAAAGGGAGTTGGTGCTTCCTCTGAGTGGATGCTCATAAAAACAGATTGATGTAATAGAGTGGGTGCTCATAATCTATATTAATAACAACAACAAGCTTTGTGGTTTTTTTCCAAAAGGGTTTTCACGTGAAAAACCTGTGTCTATGTGAATGATTCTTATGGTTTGTTTGCATGTATGTTGAGTTTATGTTGCTACCACATTATATATTTCTTCTAGTTATATCGATGAATGTCAAGTTAAAAAGGAAAAGTAAATTGGCATAAGGAAGTTAAAATTAGCCTTAATATTGATTCACCCCCCTCTCAGTATTAACATTGTTTCCAACAATTGGTATCAGAGCCAAGTTCCTTCAGAAATAGCTTAATCGCTAGAAGGTAGATCAAAGGGAAACAATGGCTAATGGAGTTTGGCTAGCAACAAAAGAAGTTCCATTCTTAGATAGATCATTCCATGAGCTCTGGTATGAAATCTGGAAGGTAAGAATGGAAGCCTACTTGATGTCCCTAGATGGTGATATATGGCTCTCTGTTTTGAATAGAGAAAACAACGATAAATCCAAGGAGGTCATCCTGAGAGGGCTATCTAAGTCAGATGCTAATGAAGTAAGGCATTGTGAGTAAGAAAAGGAAGTGTTGAACATGTTAGTGTCGGTATCTTCATCCCTCCGTTAGAGATCAAATTCTCTTGTTGCATTGCATATTAGGAGTCTCGTCAGTCAACTGCATTCATGGATCATCTGACGGTAGTGGCTTGTCGTACATTTTCCCTCATGTCCTTTACCTGCTGGCCCATTTCCATTCATCAAGATTATTTGTAGTCACTTTTTGTCTTTAAATTCACAAGAGTCATTTCTAGGGTTTTAGTTTTGTTAGATCTAGGGTTTCATCAAAAAGCTCTTCAAAATGTCCAATAACGATCAGCAGGCACATGAGGAGGTTGAATAAAGTTACAGTACCAAGAAATTTCATTATCACTTGCTCAGAAATGTATTTTTCCTCAAAACCTTGTTTTGAGGAAAAACATAGTATTTTAGGTTTTTATTGTATAAATTGGTTGTAATTTCAGTTCTCTCATATCTAAAAAACTTCAATGATAACCCTGGTCACCATGCCAAGCTTCATCTGCTCCATCCCTTGCAAAGAAAACAAAAAATCAAGTCATTTAGTTCATCAAAGGCACAAATAAAGTAAACTGCCCAAAAAACCAAGTTGAAAAAGTAAGTCACAATGAAAACATTACAAAAGTGAGTTTTATGAATGAAAAATCAAAAGCTCTTGTATATAAATCATTTTTCATGATTCAAAAAGCTCATTTGCATTCAAAGAAGAAATACTGAGCAAGAGAAGGCCATGTTGAACAAAGGGAGAAAAATTGCAACAAAACTGTGCAAGTTTGTGCGTGCGGCGCATTGGGTGAGAGGCGCGGCGCATTGGGTCGCCCTCCACAGTGTAAAAAATACACTGGCGTGGTGCATATAAAGGGCGCGATGCGTTGGGTTTGTGGCACGGTGCATAGAGCTGCAAGCCCGATTTCACCATAAACTCCCTCAAATTTCCAAAATTTCTCAATCCTATGGTGTGCAAGTAAGTCTAGAGTTCTTCCCTTGCTAGTGAAAGAGTTTTTCTTAGAATTTATGGTGGTTTAGTGTGTAAAATCTCAAACCCTACCTCTTTGCAATTTTGCTCAAAAATAATTGCCTATGGTTTGTATTTATGCTTTTGCTACCAAGTCTATTTCATCACTCCCTTACTCCTTGACTCCATTTATTTTTCAGTTTCATCCACTCATTCCCTAATTCCTAATTTCCTAAAATCATTCACCCCTATCCCCAATTTCCATTTTCCCAAATCCTAACTACAAAATCTCATTATCCCAAACCCTAAACAAATATCCCTAATCCCTAAATGTTATACCCTAAACCCTTTCATTCCCCAAAACCTACAATTAGCATAAAATCCTCCCCTCATCAGTACCACTCATCCATGGAGTTGCAAAACATACGAGAAAACCGCCAAGTTTCCAAAAGGAGGAAGGTGAAGCTCACATCACTTGAACAAGAAATCAATGCTGATCATGAGTCTTGGCTTGAAAGAGCTAATATCCACTTGGAAAAGTTGTTAGAGAAGGCCAACAGGGAGAAAACAATGTTGAGGCATATGGCCTATCATTACATGGCGAGAAATAAAAGTTACAAGGCAAGAATCAGAAGCTTGAAAGCAAAGTTGAAGAGGGCATCGAGGAGGCGAAAGGAGCAAGATAGACTTTAGATATTGGCTGAGGCTTCCTTGGCCCAACACAACACTTGATGGGGAACACTTAGCCAAAATTTAAAAAAAATTGGGATACTTTTTGCATTTTTAAAAATTTTGGGCCAAAACACAGGTTTTTCTGCCCAATGCGCTACGCCACCTAGTGCTCACTTTTGATGGAGGCCTCCAAATGAGTAAAAATCAACATTTTTCGATTTTTCATGAAGAAATGTGCATGCTCACCAATGGCCAAGAAATTTTGACAAGTTTTGAGCCCCCAAAAGGGTCAAAAACACCACAAAAATGACCTTTCTGCCTCTATTTGGACAAACAGGAAGCAGTGTTGGGAAAAATTAGTTTAATAGGGGCAAATGGAGGCAAAATTCAAAAATTCCACCTGTTCTAAAAATTATATAGGAAGAAATTTCCAACAAGCACACTTGGACCAGATTTGGACACCAGGAAGGCCTCCAAAAGTGGTTGAAAATAGGCGCCACATATAGGGAAATCAGCGCGGCGCATTGGGGAAATTTGCTTAGTTTGACCAAGAATACTCTGTTTTTCACCTAATTTTTAAACAGTTTGAATTTTCTCCTTCTTAATGTCAAAGTTATGATATAATTTAATGTAAATTGATGGATCTTGATGTAGTTATGTCAAATTTTCACTCATGGAGGTAGATTCATCTATCAAAAAGTAACTTGCAACTAAATGGATCAGTTCCCTAGTTTCTAGAGGCAAGCTGTTCCACTGCCTAATTTTTAGTTCTCAGTTTAGAATTAGTTGGAATAGCTCCTAAACTTATGAGCTCGACCCATAGAGGCTAGGATGAGTTATTTTTTGCCTATATCTTGTGATTTTTTAGTCATTAGCATGGTTGGACTTTTGAGAAAGCTTGGAGCTTCATTGTATACTCATCTCAACAGTTTTGGCTAAGGAATAGACCAGGGTTTGCAGCACTTTATGGGATTCATGTGGCATCTTGCTTTGGTATTGTGTTTCCTTCTGTAAATTGTAATTTTATATGTGTTTTATGTATGCCATTATCTCTCTTGCTTCTTCTTAACTAAAACAAACAAGGATAAATGTAGAATCCATTGAAATTGCAATGCTCTACCTAGGGTTTGCTTAGTTATTGATGTTTTCAGGTGTTTGAAGAGGATCGCTGAGGTTTTCTTACCCTCTTCAACTCCTCACCTATCTAAATCTCTCCATTTCATTCAATTTGAAGTGCCAAATCAGTTGCCTACCTTGCCCCATAGAGATCTCTGCAAAACTGAGCCTCATTCCCCACACCCAAATCTGCCTTTCCATTTGAGCCAACAAAACATCATTATATTCAATCAAGCTCTTTTGCACACATACCTAGCCTAAGATAAGTGTTCACATCAGTCATCTCAAGCCCTCATTGATCATATTTTACTGAGATTGACAAGGAGAGGGCGTTCTCCCAACCTGGTAGGGCTAGTTACCAAGTTAAGCGTGGTTTGATGTTATCCTAGATCCTACCTTTCTCAGCCTGAGGTAGATTTAGCCACTAACATAGTGGCAACCATACTGGGGAAACGAAAAGTTTGTTGTTTGTTTTATAAACTACAACGGAGCCTGAAGTTAGCTAGGTAGCCTTCGAACTGCTTTTGCTCTGCAAGTGCATAGTGGATGAATGTTGCTTCAGTCAATCTCCGGTTTAGTTTATGAAATGAACATCTGGTTTCCTCAACAAAATATATCAAGTTTAGATCTAATTGTTGATGGTGGACAATGATCAAACATCAGAAGGCTGAAATCATTCACCTGACGACTCCAGTGTTGAAGAATCCCAAGGTTCAGACTTTTTCTGGTGACTCTAATCTTCAAGAATCAGTAGCCTGAATAATTTCTTGGTGAATTCATTATTATCAAAATGGTTTCGCTGGATCGAAGGTATGCTCCCATGAGCCGAGATCACATTCCAGGTTTTCCAAATAAAATTATGAAGGTAGATTGGCAAAGGAATTTGCCTATGTTTAAATATGATAATAGGAATGATGCTGCTTTACATCTGGTTAGATTTCACATACATATTCGCAAGTTGAAGGTTGATTTTTCTGAAGATTGCTTGATGAAGATATTCATGGCCACTCTGGAAGGTGAAGCTCGATCTTGGTATGAAAGTTTGCCGCCTGCTTGTATTTACTGTCTGAAGGATTTTCATGCCATGTTCTTTGAAAGGTATAAAGAATCTTATCCATCATTAAATTTAGTTCACAATTGTTGCAAACATGCTTATATTTTTATTGAAAGCCTTGAGAAATATTATGAATATGATGACTTCATGGATGATGAGATCATGGAAGCCCTGTATGAAAATCCATTTCAGCAGCATAAAGAGGATACTTATCAAGATGCGCAGGAAAATTTGCAACAGGATCAAGATCTTAGTACAGTGGAAAATGAGGAAAGAGAAGGTTCTATTTTAGATCTGTCCATAGAAGAAGACTGTATGCAGGAAAGTCAAGTTTCAATTTCAGAATATGATAAAGTCAAGTCGATTATTTCAGATCTAGATTTAGATTGTGATGATCAAGACTACTTGGTTCTGAATCCCATGAAGAAGAGCTCTGCCGTTGAGATCATATGGAATGAAGAAGACAATGGTACTGACCCAAGCCTTCATGAGGAGGTAATCCAGTCATTTTATGAAAAACAAGATGAGATCTTTGTTCAAGTAAGTGAAAAATCTTCTTTCGATAACTCAGTGGTAAATGATAATTTGATTGCCATGTCATATGAAGATGATCAACAATGTTTTCAAATTTCAGAAGATCAGGGAATTAAGGACTGTCATTCAGGTTTTTCATGTTTTAAAATGTTATTTCATGAAGACAATCATTGTTTGAGCAAAAGAAAACAAAAAGTATTATCTCCTTTGTCTGAAGATGAGATAGATCAACTCTTGAAAGGTCATGTTACAGCCCAAGCTAATGTAGATTTGCAGTGCGCACATGGTCAAGAAAGTGTTGGTGAAACTTCTTCCTCTTTTGATAATGATGACAGTCTTGTAATTAGCTTTATAGATCAGCAAATAGATAATATTTTCTTTCATGAATATGATAAGGATGTCATGTTTGATAATCTTGAAGATTGTTTTCTGTTTAAGAATGACCTAGACCATGAAGTTGAGGAATATGAGCTTGAGAGAGACAATATGCCAAAATTTCTCATGGTCAAGGAATTTACAGCTAACACTCAGATGGCAGAAGCTTATACCTCTCTATGCCTTCCTATCACTCGGCAACTAGTTGTTCTTTCATATCAGAATGAAGGGAGTACTTGTATTTTTGCTGCTGGATCTCAAGCCAAGCTAGTGCTTTAGGACTTTCAAGATCCTTTCGACATTCTTTTACAAGCACTAGAGAAGATGAATGTTGCCTGGTTCGTTAGCATAAGCCTTGGTTTTAGTTCTTATTGTGAGTTGCCTACATGTACATCGTTCTACCTGCTCGGGGAAAGTGAGAGAAGAATTTCAGTATGTAGCCATCTGTTGGATTGGTTACATTGGAAGGCCCACTTCACATGATTGTACATATTTCATTAGTAGGCAGGTGGTTGTTATCATGATTTGAATCCCTCAAATCTCAATGGTCTACTGCCATTTAAAAGCTTTGTAAGTACTTGTTTCAGTTAAGTAAGTCTTGAGTCATTTTTTTTGTTTTAGTAAGTGTCAAGATAGTTTTAGAGTCAGTTTGTACTGTCGTCATTCATTCAGTTTGGGGCCCAAGATGAAGGCTATAAAACTGAGGTTTGATTTCAATTTTGGTTTGGTTTGTTTGAGTCAGGTCTTTCAAGTCGATTTCAGTCTTGAAATTGAGTCACTTCTGAGTCAAATTTCAGTCCTGAAATTGAGTCAAGAGTCTGGTTCTGGTTTGTCAAAGTTATTGACTCCATAGCCCAATGGACGAAGGCACTGCCTGCTTTCCTAGAGATATGTAGTTCTTGGCACCTCCAAGGAGCTACCATCCCCATTGAAGCCAATGTTAGTCTTGGTATCTTCATCCCTCTGTATTCTAACTTCCATAAAAGGCACAAGAAGAGACAACAGAGGACCCCTCCTCCTCAACGACAAAACCTTAAGAGAAAATATAACTTCTCTCAATAAAATCCTTTTTGTGGTTTTTGTTTTTCTTGCAATAATTTTGGGCAAAGAGCCATATACTATAGATGGCATGCATGAAAACAAGATGTGATGGGTAGTAGAGACCCAAAAATTCACAATAAGGTTATAAGAAGGCATGTTGTCCTTGAGAGGAGTTTTGACAAAAGAGGTGTCAAAAAGGTTAACTCCTCTGCCCCGGTCTTATGCCATGTTGAATGCTTCAATAGTTGCAATATCGGGCACAAGATGGCTGACTGCAGAAATGAGAAGAAACAAAATGCTTCTCAGCATGAGTAAGCAAATGCAGTAGCTTAGGATTTTAAGACAAGGAGAATGAACAGAGTTGAAAGATACTCATATGTCTTCAATGCTTTGTGTCAATAGAGAAAGGTGCATAGAGGAGGAAGAAGTCAAAAGAGTGATCCTCCTACTCTTGTAGCTATCCCTTCTGAAAGGAAGAGAGGCTCCAAGTGGCTTTTGGTGAAGAAAGAGGAGGTGAAAGAAATATTTCCTCTACCCGTGTGCAGCAAAGAAGAAGCCTAGATAAGGGAAAAGAAGAAGCAAGACGAAATTTCTTCTATCAAAACTCGACCTTTGAAGGTCTGGAGGAAGAAAAGGGATGTTCTGCTCAAGGGGAGTAGATCCTCTATTTTTCTTTTGTAAAGGAAGAGAAGGGTCTCAATGGAGGCAGAGTAAGTCAAAAGCAGGAGGCCAAGAAGATGAACATAGTGGCACATATAATGGATTAAGGTGGAGTGGAGCCAGCATGACGAGGACACAATGATAACTTTTGTCGTGGGAAGAAGATGGGCTGCAGTGGAAGTGTAGAATGAAAGGAAGCTCACAATATTTTCAGGTCCACAAGATCAGTCCCTAAGCAAAGGAGAGATAAATTTGCAGGAGATCAGGGAGCATTGGCTCAAAGGGAGTTGCTTTGATAAGCAGTAGCAGGCAACAATGGGTAGCCTCAGAAAGGAAGATTGTTGAGAAAAGGAAAGTCCCCATAGTATGAGAATGATATCAAGGGGAGAAGTGGAGATGCTCAAGAATGAGAGAAATCTTGGAAGAAGCATCAACAATGAAGAAGGGTGAGTCAAAATGCATCATTGTAACTTGGTGTTTGTAGCAGCAACAATACCATGCACAATTTAATGGGTATCATTTTTTTATACAAAATATGCATTGGTGGACAGAGTGCCCATCTGGTAGCCATAAGGTGTCCAAAATTGGAAGGATGAATAAGAGGCAATATATGTTCATAGGGACAATATCACATTTTCCCAATTTATGGAGCAATAGTCCTAGAAGAGAGGTCAACGAGGCAGAATTCACATCTCGAAAACTAGACTCTGGTCCTCACAACTTGTGATTGAATGAGGAGAGTAAGGAAACTTGTGGACGCTTGCCATTGATGTCAAAGGGGGATAAAAGTTGTGGAGAAGTTGTGATGGCAAGAAGGTCATTGGTGTCTCATTACATGATATGTGTGGAAGCAGCCTGAGGTTTGGCCATCAGTTGGAGAGAAGGATGGTGTGTTTCCATCAATGCCAAAGGGGGAGATTGTTGGAAAGTTGGCATAGTGTGGATGGACAGTCGCCTAGTGAAGCCATCTGCAAGTGTGTTGGAATTAATTTCAACAGTCATGCTAGAGTGTGTTGGGTAGTTGGGAGTGCCTAACTGATTGGCAAGATTGCTGGCATTGATGTCAACCAAACAAGCTTGGATGCTTGTTGCAGCAGATGACTAGGTAATGGCCTAGGATGGAATCTCATGGTAGCTACAAGATTCATGTAGAGAATCATCACAGTATAAGGCTTATTAGAAAAGCCATAAAATAATGATTACAGTGATGGCCTAGGATGGAAGCCCATGGGAGCTGCAAGCCTCATGCTAAGGACACATTGTGGATGTTATTCCTAGTTGTTTGGAGAGTTCAGGAGTAGAATATTGGAAGTGAGGTTGGAGCCATAGTTTTAGGTATCATATGGGATCAACAGATAATCAGACCCCTTCCATTGGAAAGTGCTCTAGAAGAGCTTTCCAACGATATGCAAAAGTCCAGTAATGGACTTGTGGGTCAAACGTTATGACCTGCTGAAGTTCAGGGTGTTAAAGCCTTAAGCAGGGAAGAATCTCGCTTATCGCAAGTCCTGCAAATCGGAGGTGCAGTGAAATCAGAGGCTAAGACATATTGATATTCGTACATCAGAGGCCAATCCATCCTAGCAATCAACGATCGGAGGACCCTAAGGAGCAGTGCACAACATTGTGAATCACCGATTAGCGATTAGCGATCCTGCATATTAGAAGTCCAAGGGATATTGGCGATTACATATAAAAGGATCTACAAGAATTTCATATCAAAGGATATGCAAGCATTGCATATCAACGATCACGCATATCAGAGGTCCTGATGAATCGCAATCAGAAATCCTTACTGGCTGGCATCGGTGCAAAAAACAGAAAAATGTCAAGAATTGAGGCATCCTTTGTTAAATCGGCGAGAAGGCCAAAAGGCAAAATACAAAGGAATTTGATGCAAAACAAGGATAGGGAGGCCTCTTTCTCTCAATTCTAGGAGGAGATGTGGAGGCATCCAATTGGATCTGATAAGGACACATGGCAGCTAGTGATGGGTTTCAATGAGGACACATGGCAATGTTTGGTAGGCTTCGATAAGGATAGATGGAAACGCTTAGTAAGCACTCATAAGGACACATGGAAGCAGGTGGTGAGCTCCGATGAGGACAAGTGTCAGGATTTGATTAGTTCCAATAAGGGACATTGGCCACTTATGTCAGCATGACATCATAGTACAAAGGGACACATGGTAGGTTGTTTCAGTGTTTATGGATGGTCTAATGGGCCATATCTGAGTGACATGAATCACTGGTCAGAATATGCCACATGACATGAGATGACATCACTTCGGCAATTGCCAATCGATGGTTTGCAATGGTTGGCTCATGTGCCACAATGAAATTTCGTCAGGATGTGGGATGCGAGATAGCACACGGTCGTTAAGTCTTAATGAACTGAAGGCTAGGGCTAAATAGAGGAGCCTATCGGAAATAAAAAATCGGTGATTTGTGCTTGTTGGCATATGGGCAACAAGTGAAAAACGCCGATAACAGGGCTCTGATGTGGCAAGCGCATGGTTTAGAGGAAAGACAAGAAACCAAGGGTGTGGCATTTTATAAAGGGAAAAGGGTTCACAGAAAGGAGTCTATAGGCCTTAACACCTTAAGGCTAAGCCTTAGGTCACATCCTATGGTCCTGTGCTCAGAAATGCGTTGTAATGAGCTAGGAAATCAGAGATTGACGATCGATGGTTTGTTGTTACTGGCACAATGGCACAAATGAAAAATGTCGATAAAGAGGGCTTCAATATGTGTTAGTGCTTAGTTTTGAGGATAATAAGAAACCAAAGGCATAGAGATTTAACACAAGGAAAAAGGCCCTTGAAAAGTCTAAAGGACTTAGCGCTTCTGGTCTAAGCCATCGGTCACTACATGTGGGCCTATGGTTGAGATATATCAGGGAGCTAAAGTAGAATGGGCTTGAAAATCAGAGATCAACAAGTGGCAATGTGAAACATTGCGCCATTGTGGTGTTGCGATCAAAATCTCCAATATCTTAGTATAGAGGTGTGTTGATTACTTATGGGTCAAAAACTGCAAGAGTGAATGTGGAACATAGGTTTGTTCACAAGATGACTGGCGACTGTCATGGATCAGTCAAAGATCGCTAAGAACAAGGAAATAAGGATAATGGTCCACAAAATGTCCATGCTTGAAGTACAAAGAAGCCATGCTGAAGTGTTGTCAAGCTCTATGAGCTTTGAATAGGCATGGAGAGTCTCAGTAATGGGAAAGTTGCAGACAAAGAAGACTGTGCATATCTTGAGGAAGAAGGTGGACTACGAATTAATTCTCAGTATGGAGAACACAGTAAAGACAGAAAGGTGCCCATTCTCAGTGAACAAAGTGGCAGAGACCGAGACCAATGTAGACAATAGAGTGCAGGGCCATGCCGAGGTACAATGCATAGTGTTGACACAAAATAGTGTGACAACATCAATCGGGGAGACAGTAGAGGAACAAAACCCAGGAGCTCGATTTATCATGTGGGGGAATACTGGATAGTTGCAATGGAGAGCCAAGAGGAAAGAGCTCTGTGTGTGTGCACTACTGTGAAAGGCTAGGTGAGAGTTAGTTTTGTGTGAAAAGGCTGACATGGCCTAAGCATAAGAAAAGAGACCCAGAGAACATCACTCTGTGTGTGAGGCTAAAGTGCCTATGTGATCTATATGTAAAGGCTGATAGTTTCCTGTGCTATGTGTAAGGCTGAAGTGCATGTGCACTATGTGAAAGGCCGAAGGAGCCTGTGAGCTGCTGTGAGTAGAATACCAAGAGTCGAGCCTGTGTTGTGTGAAGCAAGGTCGAGAGCAGACTATGCACTGAGGAGTGCAGAAGGCCAAGAGCTGTTGTATGATGATGAAGAGAAGAGGACATAGTTGTGTGGGTAGAGCAGAGTGAGTGTTGTTCAAAGCAGAGAGCAGAGGGATGAGAGTGACTTCTGTTGAGGAGATCACAAGGATGTTGAAGAATGCTGCAGAGAGTTGCAAAGTGCAACAGAGTGAGCAGAGATCAAAGCTCAGATCAGGAAGAGTTGTTCCTAAACATAGTGAATATTCAATTCCTATTTGAATGTGTGTTGGTGCTTTCAAAAAAGGAAGTTGGTGCTTCCATCTCTAGTGGATCTTGGGAAGGCTTGGGCGTTGGTGCCTCCTACAAGTAGGTGCTTGCATAAATCCAAGGAGCTTCAAGTTGGTGGTTGCAACAAATCCATGAGGTCGGTGCCTCATATGGTGTTTTTGGTAATATGGACAAGTGTCTACAAACAAAGGGAGTTGGTGCTTCTTCCTAGTCGGTGCTAGTAAACAATCAAAGGCAGTTGGTTCTTCATGTGAGTGGGTGCTCACAAAAACAGATTGATGTAATAGAGAGGGTGCTCTTAATTTTCATCATTAACAACAACAAGCTTTGTGGTTTTTTCCTGAAAGGGTTTCCACATGAAAAACCTATGTCTATGTGCATGATGCTTATGGTTTAGTGCTTGTGTGTTAAGTTTATGCTGCTGCCACATGATATATTGTTATTGGTTATATGGATGAATTCCAAGTTAAATAAGAAAAGTAAATTGGCATAAAGAAGTTAAAATTAGCCTTAATACTAATTCACCCCCTCTTAGTATTAACATTGTTTTTAGCAATTGGTATGAGAGCCAAGTTCCTTCAGAAATAGCTTAATCGCTAGAAGGTAGATCAAAGGGAAAAAATGGATAATGGAGTTTGGCTAGCAGCAGAAGAAGTTCCATTCTTAGATAGATCATGCCATGAGCTCTGGTATGAAACCTGGAAGGTTAGAATGGAAGCCTGCATGATGTCCCTAGATGGTGATATATGGCTCTCTGTTTTGAATGGAGAAAACAACGAGAAATCCAAGGAGGTCATCTTGAGAGGGCTATCTAAGTTAGATGCCGATGAAGTGAGGAATTGTGAGTCAGAAAAGGAAGTGTTGAATAGACTGCAATGTATGTATGATGGAGACGACCATCTAACTCAAGAAAAGGGTGAGGAGCCCTGTTTCTCTGGCAATGAACCAGGATAGGGTGAGTTTTTGATCATCAAACTTCTATTGATGAGGTAGAAGTCTCAGAAGAGAGACCATGATGCTTGGAATCTAGCACCTCTGGTGGTGAAGAAAAGGATCTAAATGAAAGGGTCTTTTTTGAAAATAAGTTGAGCTCGAATCTAAAAGAAATCAAGGACCTATTAGACGAAATTATCAAGCATGAGGAGAAACTAAAAATCTATGAGCTTGAGAATGAGAAGTTGAGCATAGACATTAATTGATCTAAATGCTCAACAAGAAGAGGCTAGAAGGCTAATTGGGACATTAACCAATCAATTGAGTGTGAAGGAAGCTTGTTGTGAGAGACTACAAACTAAGGTAGTCTCATTGAGACATGACTTAGAGAAGTGAAATAAAGATCTATCTCAATTTTAGAAGCTTAAGGGTTCCAACAAAAATAAGGAAAGAAAGGTTTTTGGACAACAACAATAGCATCAAGAGAAGAAAAGGTGGTAGCAGAAGGCTAAGAAGCAATAACTGATAGTGTAGAAAGAGCCCAAGAAGTAGCAACAAAAGGCTAAGAAGCAACAACTAATAGTGCAACAGAAGCCAAAGAAGCAACAACAAGAATTGCATCAGAATAGGACAAGGCAGTTGCAAGGAAAAGTGCATGACAGTAATGCTAAATCTCATAAAGGGCACAAGAAGAGCCAACAGAGGACCTTTATTCCTCAACAAAAGAACCTTCAGAGAAAAGGTAACTTCTGTCAACATAAGCATTTTTATGGTTCATTTTTTTATTGCAATAATTTTGGACATAGAGCTATAGAGTATAGATGGCATGCAAGAAAACAAGATGTTCTGAGTAGTAGCAACCCAAGAATGCACAATAAGGCTGTAAGAAGGCATACTGGACTTGAGGGGAGTTTTGATAAAAGAGGTGTCAAAAAGGGTAACTCCTCCACCCTAGCCTTATGCCATGTTGAATGCTTCAACATTGGCAATCCCGGGTACAAGATAGCTAACTGTAGAAATGAGAAGAAACAAAATGCTTCTTAGCATGTGCATGTGAATACAACAACTCAGGATTTGAAGACAAGGAGAATGAATAGAGTTGAAAGATACTCATATGCCTTCAATGCTCTGTGTCAACAAAGAAAGTTGCACAGAGGATGAAGAATTCAAAAGAGTGATCCTCCTACTCTTGTAGCAGTCCCTTCTAAAAGGAAGAGAGGCTCCAAGTGGCTTTGGGTGAAGAAATAGGAGGTTAAAGAAACATTTCCACTACCCATGTGCAATAGAGAAGAAGCCTAGATAGGGGAAAAGAAGAAGCAAGATGAGAATGTTTCTGTTAAAACTAGACCTTTGAAGGTCTGGAGGAAGAGAGGGGATGATATTCTCAAGGGGAGTAGATCCTATATTTATCTTCAGTAAAGGAAGAGAATGGCCTCAAGGGAGGCTGAGTAAGTCAGATGCAGGAGGCCAAGAAGATGAACATAATGGAGCATTTGATGGATGAAGGTAGAGTGCAGCCAGCATGAGGAGGACACAACGCTAACTTTGTTTGTCAGAATAATATGGGCTGTAGTGGAAGTCTGGAATGATAGGAAGATCACAGTCTTGTCAAGTCCACATGATCATTACCCAAGCAAAGGTGAGATAGCTTTGCAAGAGATTAGAGAGCATTGGCTCAAGGGGAGCTGCTTTGATAAACAGTAGCAGGCAACAATGGGCATCCTCAGAAAGTAATATTGTTGAGCAAAGTAACTTAAGTGCTAAGAAAAGTTGACATTTTCTTGGTGAGGTTGCAACATTGTAGGAAATTGAGTTCGCACGTCATCTAAGTATATCCGGGGTTGAAAAATGGGTGGCATTTCCTTTGCATTCTTCATAGTCTTTTGGCACCTACCATTTTATGCCTATCACGATGCTTCTAAGGAATATAAATATTTCATGATTGACATTACTCTCTATTCTGTTGTCACCTTGAGTTGTTGAGCCATCTGAGATTTTATTGTGATTTTCCCATGATACACGACACTCAAATTTTTTAATGAAATCCCTTGGGATTTTTTTAATGAATTCATTATCTTATTCTGCGATTAATATCCCTTTATCATGTTAATTTTTCATATGCCTATATTGTTATTTCCTTTCATAATTGCATTTCTACATTAACAAAGTAAGTTCATCCCATAACATCATAACATTATTCAAATTTACATCATTATTCAGCAACATATGCAACTATGTAGAAAGAACAATATCATCATCATCAATGCAACAGAACATATAGGAAAAATAGAAGAAAATAATTCACACATAGGGACACTGGGATTGGTCGGAGACCAGGGAAAAACCCACTATGGGGAAAACCCTTAAAAATTATTCTTCTTAGATTTTCATCAAATAATTCAACAAAAGAGATTACAATGATCCATATCTTCATCTATGAAACTAACCCGCAAAACAACTACAACATCCATGAAATGAACCCAACAATGTATATGCTCAAAACTCTTATTCTGAAGATTGTAATGAAGTGTCACTATCTGTAGTCAACTGCTGAACCCAACAACCATTGAGCAAAATATTAAGAAGGGAGAGATTTCATCTTTAAGGTCTGAGTCACATGGAGGAGGTGACATGCAAGAAACTATAACTGTCCCAGGAACTCCCTTAAGCCTGGCATGCGAGCAACTGGGGTCATATTTGGACCGTGGAAACCCTAAAACCCCAGTCACATGGATGGAGAGTTGTCCATGCAACTGGAAGGATATACTCACATGGATGAGCTTCTATGCATGTGACTATGGTCGAATTCTTCCTGTTTTATGTCTGCGACTAGGGCCCAAAACCCCAAACTAGAGATGCGAGCTTCAGACCCTACAATTTCACCTCACAAAGAACCTAATCATCTGCGGATGAACCTTAGACCTGTACGAGCCAAAAATAATATAGAAGATTGTCTCATCATTATATCCAAGTGAGGTAGAGGGAACTTGTATTTATAGCCTTTCAAGGTGGTCCAGTTTTCTTTAGGGCCGACCTTATCAAATGTGCACATTTGGACTTTTTTTCATAAGTACACTTTCCCTTATCTGATTTGAGAAATATTTAGGTTGATTTTGGTCCTCTCGAAAATAAGAATTCAATGTAATCATTATCTCCTTCAGGTGATTTGTTGAAATTGGAATTTGACCATAGTTTCATATTTTTAACACTCCCTCTCAACTAGGGACTTGCATCATGTCATGTGCATCCTATCATCAAATCATATCCAATATCAAGTATTTCATCATCTCGTATCATCACTGATAATATCAATTCATCTCTTTCTCATTCCTAGTTATCTCTTGATTTTCCCTACTCACATGCTAAATATTCTCGAATCTAGAAGAATAATTTGTCATTGGAGGGGGCCTAAGCTACCACCCTCTATTCATCGAGCTACTACCCAGAATCTTTGTCAATGAACTACTACCCGAAAATATAGGTAGGGAGTTAGATCTATGACCCAAATCATCATCAGAGAGCATATCATTAGGGAGCACATCTCAACCTAGAACCACATTGAGGAGCTACTACTATGACCCCATATCAAGCAATAGGTGATATAGAGGAGCTACTACTCAACCCATCCTATTTCCTATTGATCTTCCCAACGATGGCCCTCAATAGTCATGTGGTAGAACACCTGTATCATAATCTAAGCTTGGACTAGATACCTGACTTACCAAGAGGTAAGGATCACATGCCTCCAAGCCTGCTCAACCCATTGGCTAGATGGGGAGGGAAAATCCCACCAAGCCATGCTTATGGGTATGATGCCAACTGGGGTATACTCTATAAATACCAAGATAGGGTGAGCTACTACTCCAACCCTATGGGTAAAATATAGGGGTGATACCATATTGTCCACAGTTCCCTCAAACCCAAGAGCCCTCTATCTCAATTCCTCACCTGGGAGCTCAGATATGGGAGGAAAAGTTGGATCAATGTTCTCGACCAGTCCTGCTCTCTGTAGATAAAAAAAATATCATTATGCTCATATCTGGTAATCATCATGTCTCAATAACAACAATCTCTTGTTCATCTAGGACATAAAATCAAATATCATATTATAATATAAATAATCATATAGATTACAAAAGGATACCATATTCATGATCCCTCTCAAGGAGGTGCTAACCATAAGCCTAAGATTGTCTCATACAGTAGCAATGTCTCGATGTATGAAGTTATCTCGGTCCTAGCTATATGGAGGATTCTCTGCTAATCAGTTCACACTCTTTGTCATCATAATGTATCCATGTCATATCCAAATCATGCTTAGACAACCCTCCAAGAAGCTTCTTCATCCTGAGACATGGCTAGTCATGCTAGCAACATCGTACTCAAACTCGATCGTGTTATGGACCTCTCATCTAAGTTATCATGACAGATCTCATACTAAGGCAACATCCAAATGTGATCATCTTATCAATAACGATCCTAACCATCATTAGTACACGCATGTGGTCACATATCACAGGAGGATCATCCCATGCAAGTAATTTTAAGGATGCTAGGAAGCAACTCACTGTGAATGAAGCATATCAATCATGAATTGACTCAAGTTATATGCACATCATGTATATATATTGATGGATTTTCAAAATAGAACATCATTGTTTCAACCAACTGTCAGTTTCCAGGTCAAGTTCAAAAATATCTCTTCACAACTTCTTGAAATTCAATCGGAGTGTCCAAGGATTTGCATTTCCACTTTCGAATACTTCTTCAATGGCTTTTACAACATCGATTTTCTTTTCCCAACTTCATAAATCGATTCATCATGCCATGATTCTTCAGTTTGATATTCAAACACCATCTCCCTCTTACTTAGATCATCGGAGGTTCATTTCTTGTCAAGATTAGACCATCAGTATATAAAATCAAATTTAAAATCAAAGTCGTACCTTGGAACACTTCTGAAGTAGAGGTTTTGATAAACACATCATCTTAGCTTCACCAGATAATTGTCAATGTGGACATATCTAGATCGAGGAGCTTGCTTCATATAGTTCTCTCTGCAAACATAATAGTTTTCCAAACCAATATGCTTAGACTCACAATATTGTACAATCAAATCAACTAAGTTAGCTTATCAAAGTTTAGATTCTAGATCAGAACCAATATCAAGATCATCATAATATCACAATATCATATTATTTAGATTAGGTGATAGGTAGAGCTCTCATCAAGTCATGACTTCATCTATTATCATGCCAACAAGTTGTCATAAGAAATATCAATCCAAACTTCATCAAGTCATCCTTATGATCATAATATAAGTCACTAGATGAAAATGCATACACCAAGGATAAGTCATGCAGGTTCCAACCATTCATGGAGATAGCTTCATACTGAATCACAATTGTCAATACTTCAACCAATGTGCTAAGAACGAGGAGGCCAATACAAAACCATTATCGAATACCAATATTAGTCATTGGAAGTTCATATATCATACTTATCAAGACAAGTCATTAGTCATTAGGTCAAATCCAAAATTTTCTATCATAGAGAGATCTATAGTCCAGAACATATCTCAACATCAAGTCAAAATTCTAAGTCCTTATCAATCATCATCTCAAAACTACAAAAACTGCTCATCTATATCAATCACCCAAATCATGTCAAACTCCTGTAGCACAAACTTTAAACATAATGACATAGATGTATGCATTTCCCGGTCACCTGCAAGCACAAGTTCATTATGTATATTCATATTATAGAAAACATTCAAACTTTCCATCTCATAGATCTTTCTGATGTTTGCTCCACATCTGTAGGACTGACATCCTTCAGGTGAACATCTGATCTCATGCAAAAACTTCTTTTTTTGTGTCCAATAGGCATAGTCGCACCCATAGGTTTTCCCTGCAAGCAGTTGGGACTCTGTAGTTGTAACCTTGACCTCACTTCCAGGTGACTGAGAGGCTACAATCGGACCTATGAACTTGCTTCCATGCGACTGAAGTTTAGGGTAAGGGAAAATTTTCTCTTCTCAGATCAAAACTTTGTTGCAGATCAACAATGTCAGATATTTGTCTATTCAAGCCCATAAACGATACTTCAACAATAAAGAGTATATAATGATAATAAGAGAAGGGGCCATATGGATAGGTTCTCCCTCTGAATGGGAATCCACTTCAGTCATCTTCATTCGTGCCATCAACCTGTCTATAATGATATCATGCATCATTAGATCTGTTAGATCATAAAGTCGGACCATATCATATATTTATCATGGTTATATGATGTTATCATTAACTACTTCACCATGACATTAAGGGTTAGTGTCAAATAGCTAATAGGAGTAGACTTCAAGAGTCATGATCACAACATTACTTCTTTTCATATTATTCAACCCAATAAGTTAGGGCATTCAATTTTACCATGTGCCACAATCACTAAGTACATCAAAACATGATCATGGTCAACAAAAGATCTTGAATATAAACATCACTGATAGACTTCTATCATCATGACTATCATGCTTTTCATAAACAACATTAGTAGCATTGAGTTACCATCTATTAGAATCAAGGTGCTAGCCTTCTTCATGGGATCAAGATATAAAAAATGATAGATGTTAGCCAAACATAAAGTATGCCAATATATCCAAGTAGCTTCATAGAATCAAGAAATTCATTATGTCTAGAAGGTAAGATACTTGTTCAATATCTAGTGCACCATTTCATCATAAGAACCATGAATCCAAATAATTTCATATGCATGCATGAACCATCTGAGAAGGAGACATTATCATCACACTTTAGGGCTTACCTTGCCATTACAACGGAAACATAACATTGAAAAAATATACCATGCATACCTTGTAATATTCAAATACCTGTGCACCTTCTTATTTGTCATAAGCAATTTGTAGCACTTAGTCATCTTTTCATCAGGTGCCTCCTTACCTTTTCTAGCTCTAGCTTTTCTTTCCTGCATCTGAAATGATCCTCAAGAAGGATCCTCTTATTACATCTCATCAAGGAGGTTAGAAACACCCAAATACTCAAATATACATGCACGAAGTATAAGTAATGATCAAAACAATATTCAGATCTATAAGTCTAATCCAAAGTAAAGACATAAAGGAGCATCATAAGTCAAGAGACACTTATCTTAAATGAGAGGTGATCCTCCCCCTCTTGAAACAACCTTCAAGAGCCATCATTATCCATTTTCCATATAAAAACGTTGCCTTCAATATTTTAACCAACTCTATCAACCATGCCTACTAGAGACTATCCCATTTAGGGATTCATCAAATCTGTCACAAGTGTTTGAGAGTCTTCACATCTACCGCGCTAGGTTTCATATCTCATATCATTTCCATAAACTAGGGTTTCTATCAAACCCTAACTTCATAATATCCATCAAACCCTAATACACAAATTCCCTAAGGTTATCTTCAAACCCTAGAATTCTTTTAGGTCTCCACCATCCTCTTCTTGCTTCCATCAAAGTTGTCTCCATTGGGGTGATCTCCATGACTTTTCTTTAGCCTGGCTTTGATAGCATGTTAATTTTTCATAAGGCTATATTGTTCTTTGCTTTGATAATTTTATTTCTAAATTAACACATTAAGTTCACCCCATAACATCATAACATTATTCATATTTACATCATTATTTAGGAACATATGCAACTATGTGGAAAGAACAATATGATCATCGTCAATGTAGTGAAACATAAATGAATAATAGAAAAAAAACATTTATACAGAGACACTAGGATTGGATAGAGACTAGGGAAAAACCCACTATGGGGAGAACCCTTGCAAATTATTCTTCCTAGATTGTCATCAAATAATATAGCAAAATAGAGTACAATGATCCATATCTTCATCTATGCAACTAACCAACAAAACAACTACAACATCCATGAAATGAACCCAACAATGTATATGCCCAAAACTCTGATTTTGAAGCCTGCAATGAAATGTCACTGTTTGCAATCAATTGCCGAACCCTACGACCACTGAGCAGAATATTCAGACGGTAGAGATTTCATATTTAAGGTCACAGCTGCTTGGAGGATGTGACATGTAGGCGACTATAGCTGTCACAACCGCTCCCTTAAGCCTGACATGAGAACGACTGTGGTCAGATCTGGCTTGAGGAAACCCTAAACCCTCAGTCACATGGATGGAGAGTTGTCCATGCGACTGGAAGGCTTCAGTCGCACGGATGAGCTTCTATGCGTGCGACTACATTCAAATCCTTTCTTTTTTGTGCCTGCGACTGGGGCCCAAAACCCTAAATCAGAGATGCAAGCTTCGAACCTACTATTTCACCTCAGAGCAAACTTGATCCTCTGCGGATGAGCCTCAGATCTATGTGAGCCAAAAACAAGATAGAAGAGTGTTTCATCATTGTATCAAAATGAGGTAGATGGCACTTGTATGTATAGCCTTTCAAGGTGGTCCACTTTGCTTTAGGGCCGACCTTATTAAATGTGCACATGTGGGATTTTCTTCATAAGTACACCTTCCCTTATCCGATTTGAGTGATCTTTAGGTCGATTTCGGTCCTCTCTAAAAGAGGAATTCAATGCAAACATTATCTCCATTAGGTGAGCAGTCCAAAGTGGAATTTGACTGCAGTTGCATATTTTTAACATATCCTGGCCTAACTTCAGGTGCAATTTATGTTGGAGTGGCATAATTTAATTATGTCAATGGTCAGTTTATTCGAACAACGATATCAGATGTGATTCTGAGACCTTAGATAACAACGATACATTTACAAAAGTTTTTTTTGAAGTAGAGAAGATGTTGCCAACATAGAATTGATCATTGCGTTGACATGATCGCGGATCTCTTGTACAATTCATACAATTTTCAGTTTGTCTAATGGGCACCGATATAATGAGAAAATGGCAATGTTAATTATTTCCCAGATTGAAAACAAGCATTTAAGTTGTCTTCATTTTTTCTTTTGGCTAATGAATTATATATAGCTACCAGTTGGTTATATAACTAGCGATATCCTAATGAGTTATATATAACTACCAGTTGGTTATATAACTAGCGATATCCTAATAATCATTGGGAAATGTAGAAATTGAAATATGCAAATGATCATGAAGCTAACCGACAAACATATAATTGCCAACATTTAGATGTCACTTCTCTTCTATTCCATTCACTTATAAACTCTTTTGCGAGCTAGTCTGATCAGTAAATAAAAAGTAACACTGAAAAAAGCACGTCAACTCTCACAATATGAATAATAGAGACTTGCTGCGTTGCAACCCCTTCTTTAAAAAAAATAAACAAAACCATTTTTATGTTTATATTAACGATGTAAGTCCATGAAAATGACCCATGAACAACCTCATCAAACGAAGCCATCTTTCCACCATTAATATTAAAATGAAATATTTTCTATGTTGAGATGTTTCTGTGATGGGAATTTCGATGTCCTCTGGAGCAGCAGCGTAAAACTTACGTCACGATGAGTGGTGGCGTCTTTCGAACGAAAGTCGGATGTGAAAGTTTGTGTTAGACCGCGTATTTCAAGTTGGAAATGTGGTATATATCAGATTGACAAATGAGATATATACACAATCTGATGTAAAGAATTCACATGCGTAATATTTACGTCATGATCAGCGGCGGCGTCTTTCCAAGGAAAGTTGGATCTGAAAGTTCTTTTTTGCATCAGACCGCGTATATCAAGTGTAAAGTTTGTATATGTCAGATTGTCAAATTAGATATGTACAAAATCTGATGTAAATCATTCACATTCCACTTTCGTTGAAAGATGACACTTGCAATATAAGTATTACACCGAAAAGATGAAAAAGCTCACATCATAATAAAATGATCCATTGGAATGTCGAGGAAATCATGGAGTGATGCAAGTGACCAAGAAACGAGACACGGAGTCTTTCAACTTTTTGCAATTGTTAGCGAGTTGACAATTTAGTCCGTAAAATATTTAGCAAAAATTTGGTGAAGTAGTTCTCATGAAATTTAATTTTGTGAGTGAATCATTTTTTTGACGATGAATTATACTAGTTGGACACTAGTTGGTTTGAAACGGGTTGACAAAGGTTGTCTACATGTAATTTACCCTGAAACGAGGTCACAATTTAGTCCGTAAAATATTTGGCAAAAATTTGGTGAAGTAGTTTTCATGAAAGCTAATTTTGTGAGTGAATCATTTTTCGTGACGATGAACCACACTAGTTGGTTCAAAACGCGTCGACAAAGGTTGTCTAATGTAATTTACGCTGAAACGAGGTCACAATTTAGTCTGTAGAATATTTGGCAAAAATTTAGTGAAGTAGTTTTCATGAAATCTAATTTTGTGAGTGAATCACTTTTCATGACGATGAACCACACTAGTTGGTTCGAAACGCATCGACAAAGGTTGTCTACATGTAATTTAGACTTAAACTCTTCTTACAAAAAGAAATTTATTTTTGTGAATGAATCATTTTTTGATAATGGAAATAGATTCAGCACAATCAATAAATTTTGGATATTTGAATTATTTTTTAATAAAATTTTGTAAATGTTCGAATAATTTTTTTAACAAATAGTCAAAAAAACTTTAAATGTTTAAATCGTTTTTAATAATTAAAATAAATTCAACGCCATAAAAAAAATTGAGTGCCCATTAAGAAAAATTGAGTACCCAAAATCCTGAACTTAACAAACTATGACCCAAATTTCTAAAACTTCTACCCAATTTTCTCAAAATTGTGCAGAATTTTCATTGTTTTTAAGGAAAAATTATAAACAAATTAAACTACGGCACACTTTTCTGCACTTGCAAATATCCAAGTTTCACGCGTCGCGTTTGTTGATATACATTACGTGTGGGATTGGTGTCGGGCCCAACTGGCTATCACCATCAAATGGAGGATGTTTCTCAGACTTTTCTCCGACGATTTTTTAACGCAACACGTGAGCTGTAGCCACTTATTATAATCACGGGTTAAGATTGCGATCCGTCCTTTATATAAATGCCTCCTGCCCTCTTATCCCTACAGACATTAACACTTCTCTACAGAAAGATTCAGAATGGGCAGTTACAACTTTTGCGCTTCGAACTCTGTACCTTCCAGCGCTGTGAAAGTCATAAATTCAAATGGCAGCGTTCAGGAACTTCACATGCCGATAAATGCGGCAGAGCTTATGCTAGACAATCCTCACCACTTCGTATGCCAAGCCAACGACTTGCAGATCGGGCGTCGGATTAATCCTCTTAAGGCAGACGAAGAACTGGATTCGGGGCATCTCTATTTTCTTCTGCCCATGCCCAAGTTGCACTCTGTGCTCTCTGCGACAGACCTGGGCTCTCTGGAATTGAAGGCCGATTCCGCCATGAAAGCCGCAACCAGACAGAACTCCGACGCCAGAGTATTCCCCCTATTTGGGGACCTCACGGTTCCCCTCGCGTCAGAAATGAAAAATGATGTCTTCTTATTGGAGGAGGGGGAACATGTTAGTGGGGCACAGGATGAGGAACTTCCGGAGCCGAAGCTGAATTTGGAGGAAGATCTAGAGCTGTCAACGGCGTTTGCGCAGCTGAAATTGAACGCAGGCAAATCTTGGAAGCCAAAGTTGGAGACCATTAAGGAGTTCCGGCCAACACTCCGGGATCTAATGCAGTTGAATATTGAAGAGTTCTGCTAGCATGAGTATCAACACAATTACTGATACATGAATCTGATTTTCCTCGGAGGTGATGGATCAATCCTGCACAATTGGTCTCTCAAAAATGTTGGGGTCAGATACACAAATCGTACGGCATACCTGAATTGATTTTCAATTCAGGATGCTGAAAGTCTAGTGCCAGTGCTCTCCTGTTCGTATCGGTCCCATGTACCACACTCTGACAAACAAACATTTACATATGGCTATCCTCGAAAATTTCTTGCATTTTCAGCTATCTGCGAATCAAATTAAAGAATTCATGCCGGCAGTGCAGTGAAATCTTGTAGCAGTGGTCCAGACACAAACATGTATCCATGTAGGTATTTTTTTTAAGTAGATATTTTGTGGATATATTTAATTTTACAATGATGCTAACAAAGGAGAAGAATTTTTGCACTTTATTATGAATATGTAAGAGATATAAAAGAAATGTAGGTATTTTTTTTAAGTAGATATTTTGTGGATATATTTAATTTTACAATGATGCTAACAAAGGAGAAGAATTTTTGCACTTTATTATGAATATGTAAGAGATATAAAAGAAAGATAAAAATCGTAGTGCTTTTGTGTTAGCAATCTTTGAGCTTCAACCAACTTAGTCCTCCATGAGATGTGCGTTGCTTAAACCAAATTTCTACAATCACTTGTTTGTGAAGCCTTGCTTGCATGACAGATAGGGAAGCTTTCTCACTTCTTCCATGTGCATATGGGTAAGTGAGATCACAACCTGTTGTGACCATGAGAGAAGAAAGCCTTGTTTGCATGGCAAATAGAGAAGCTCTACTCACTTTTTCCATGGTTACATGGGACAATGAGATCACAACTTGCTTTGCCTTTAAGAAGAAAAGTTTTATTTACAAGTATTTGAAGTGAGAGATAATTGAAAGTTATGTATTGAGGAACAAAGTTGTAGATGACACTATTCACAAAAATATGAAATTATATTTATATAGAATTACCAATATTGATGTTATGTAGTTTTAGTTTTTAATTTTTAATTTTATTATATTTATAAATTTTATAATAGATGTATTTATAAAAAAGAGTTGTAAATTTAATGTCTCTAAGTTTATGAAATTTAATGTCAATAAGTTTATGATACTTAAGTAAACTATTAAAATTGAGATAATGAATTCATATAATCCATAATTATGTAGAATTTGAAAATACTATGTATAACCTAATAAGTTTTTAACCAACCTGAAAGTACAACTAGTGTTAGTGAAAGGAAAAGCAAGAAATCTCATGCCTCGACCTTTTTCTGTTCTCTTGCAGCGTTCTCTTTCTCACGCTTCACTCTACTCTTCTTCCTGCCGAAGCCATGAGGTTTGGAAGAAGTCCCTGCACGTATTTAAAAAATCATAAGTCCATGCATAATCCTTAATCATGATGATTTTTTTTACCGAAAAAAAAAAAAAAAAAAAAAACCTAAAAAATCAAGGCCAAAATCTTGAAATGGAACTCTAATCTAAACATCACCCAAAAAAAAATCAATCAAGGGAATTTAAACATAAAGCCTCATTAAGTGTCTCTCTCAACAAATAATAATATATGGGTATAAGCAAATTATTTTTCCATCGTGTTTGGCAACAAAGTGTCACTTGATTTGGAAGACATTGAGAAGGCATAGACAAAAACAGAGATCGATGTTCACAGAGAAAAACTCATTGAGCATACGATCTTATATTATTATTAGAATGTATTATGGATACTTCTGTACTTTATGATTCCATCGGTTAGTTCACAGTGGTGTCTACAATTGTGTAGTTCCCATCGTGCAGAGAGTCTGAGGACTATGAGATGCGAATGTGCCACCCAGAAACAATTTCGATATATTTCCGTAGGTAGCTTTAGTCAAATGAATCCCATCCCAGTTGAAATTTTGTCCAGGATTTTTACACACAGATGCTCCTACTGCGTCGCATGTTACACTCAGATTGTAATTATATCAACTACCCATTCCACAACAAGCCTGTAGCACATTATTCTGCAGCCCAAAATTCTGTGGAGTTAAAAATTTTGAGGGCTGCCCCGTGAAAGTCTGCAAAAACAAATTTAACTTGCGGATATTGTGCTTAAGTTTTTTCACTTCGGCTTGCAGAACGTCATTCCCCGTTTTGGATAAATTGTTAAACCTGGGCATGCACCCTATGTTGTCCACTGGTTCTCCAGATGAAGTGTATAGTGTTAAATACGACGGTGAGCAGCGAATGGGCAAGTTGTTTTGTACTAAAATCTTCTTTGCTTCACCCACGGTAATCAATGTCTGTAGCACATTTTCAATCTTGACCACGACTAAAGGGACGAAGGTAAACACTTCTTGCATTTACCTACTCTGAAAGAATGGATACTTGTAGTCGTTCCCTTCGATTTCCCCCATAAAAAATAATGCATTCGCAAAATGCTGGTTACAGTCTCTTTTGAAGTTTGCGTGAAACTTTGGTTTGTATGATTAAAACCACTAAATGTAATGGTCAAGTGAAAGGGGAGTCAAAATCAACCCTATATTCCTCACTTGAAGAAATCAGGGTCCAAGGTTGTGGTTTTGGTGGTGTTACTCATATGTTTCTTCCATTTTTGTTGATACCCCTGCATTCTTTCTGTGTGCTTGCATTCCATAGAGTGTTGAAGAAAGAATATTTCTGTATTAATTGCAGCAACTCATCCAGTCACTTACTCATGTGCATTCCTCTCTTTTCGAATTTTGGATTTTACACTGCAACTGTAATCGATTTTCTTTGAGATATTTTTCATGACAGTTCTATTCAAATCAAAGCTGGAAACATATTTTTGCACTTATCTTTGGCGTGATCTCTTCCTTAGTCTGCGAACAGATTCCTGATTTTCCTCACTAACCAATTTGACTTCTAAATATATCACTCAATCGAATCAGATCTTTGCATGAATGCTGGACTAGGAAATCGAGATCCTGGGGAGAGAGATCACAGGCAAAGTTTGTGTTAATTAAAAAATCCACTTCTAATGCGCGATGATACAAACCCAATAAAAGTAGCTTAAGGTGTGACAAACAACATTCTACGTGTGTTGAAGAGGATTCCATAGTTCGTTGGCATAAAGAAACAGATCCTAGCCAGCATTAGCATAAGCTCGTTGACTCCATAAAGAATGCAACCAATTACCAATCAACCTCTCGATATGCAGGCCTATTTTATTTGCAGTAGTTAGACTTTAACTACTTTCATAGTGTCTCTATTTTACTTGCAGTAGTTCCACTTGTCTTTCTTTCATAGGTTAGTTTCTCTTTGACCTGTAGTAGTTAGACTTGTTTTCTCCCTTACTTGACATGTCCTTCATGTTATGCATGTATTGCTTGTTGCCTTTATTTGATTTAGCATTGTCACTTGTTATCATGCGTACAAAGTCTTATGGTTCTTCAATTGTCTTTATCTTTGGGTATGCGAAACTCCATGATGAGAAAAAGGATCCACCTAGCCACATGAGAGATTTACCTCCTTATGTCGGTGCGTTGAATCGTTCCACATTTTTCAATGGGCTTTCTCCCTTATGCACCATTGCATCTTCTATTGTTGTACACTTTCTTTCCTTTTTGACTTCACAATGATACCTCTTGGCATAGTCATATTATCAATATTCCTTGATCTTTACAGTAGTACAAGCTGAGGAAGAATGGCGACTGCTTCAAAATATAATGAAAATGTTAAAAAAGCTCTCATATAGTAAACCTGGGATTTATCAGAAGTGCCAACAATAAATATGGTATGACCAGAAAATGATGTCGAAAGGTGGTAGATGAACAAATGCGTTTTTTATTATTAATTTTTTTTTAAATAAAATTGTTTTATTTTGCATGGTATAAAAAACTACAACCAAGAAATTAAATCGTATTCTTAATTTTTTTAATTTTATGTTGTTTTTTAAAAATCTTTAAAAAGGAATTGAATTTTATTCCTAATTTTTTTTTTATTAAAATTAAAATTTTTAAAAAGAATTTGAATTTTATTCTAATATCTATATATATTTATTGTATTAAAATCAAAATGTTTTAAAAATAAATTGAATTTTATTCTAAATTTTTTTAATTTTTATGTTGTTTTAAAATCAAAATCTTTTTAAAAATAATTTAAATTTTATTCTAACCCTAAAAAATCTAGATTTTTTTTATTGATTTAGGATGAAATTTTTTTAGCAAATGGAGACAAGAATATTGCAAACCCTGAAAACATTTATAGACATCCTACTTTCTGATCCTCGAGATCATGCAAAAACGCAGGAGGAGAGCATACTTATTCGAGATTGAAAATATCATCCTACCTACTCTATGTTAATTGAAAATTACAAACTATTACATGTAATTAAATTTCCAGTGTAACAATTCATGCAATAGTAGTAAATATATATTCATTTTCAATTTCACAATTTTAAAATGAAAATATACAAGGATGATTGAATCTAGGTTTTGTGAGTGTGATTTAATGAAATAAGAACAAAAACGAAATTGATCTAACCTAGTATTTGCTTGAAACCATCGAAACCACCTTTCGACAAGGCTTTCATAGGCGTGATTTCCACTCTAATTCAGATAATGTTGTAACTTCTCTTTGTCCTCCTCAATCTCCTGTTCGAATAATTGTTCCTCATCATATGTATCGAATTCTTCGAATGTTGATTCGTTGTTTTCTTCTGGAGTAGTTAAGATTTTGGCTTCTGTCAAGATCTCTTCTTCGCAGGAAGAGGAGATCCTGACTCTTGCTAGGATCTAAGTGAGTTGTTCCAAACTTATACTCATCGTTCTTACAGATATACATATGGAATTTTATTTTAATTTTGTTTTATTTTATTTTTTAGTGAATGGTTTTTTTTTTCTAATATTTGTGGATGTTTTCTATATGCAAATGTAAAATAAACTTTAAATGAAATTAACCCTAAATGAAAATGATCCTAAATGAAAAATGATTTCTAAACAATCCTCCTAACTAGCTTACATCTAAGTTTTCTTCCCTGACAACGACGCCAAAATGTAGGGTAATTTAATTGTATGCTAAATCCCTGTCATTTAATTTGTCAACCTGGGGGTTTCGTAAACTTAGAAGCAAACCAAAATATATGGGTGCTAGGTCCCCATACTACTAGTGTAACCCCTTATTGTTATTATTACAACCACCTTATTATATTGTTGTGCCCATGTAGTCGCCATATTGTTATTATTGTGCCCCATAGAAGCCCACTATTGTTATTATTGTGCCCTTACATTATTATCGTTATGTCGACTCTAATTATATTATAACCCCTTAGACTCCTATATATAAAAAGGAGGTCTTGTCATTTGTATCATCCAAGAATTGTTCATTTATGTAATTTAAAAGAGGTTTCCCCCTCGAAGAGGTTGAATTCTAAGGCGTTGATCTTTCTTTTATCTTTTTGTGACCTGGTTTCATAACATTTGGTATCATAGCTTTGGATTCTAGGGTTTTGCTACTCCAAACAGGCATCGTGGAATTTTCAATATAACATTTTTGATACGAAGTTTCAGAAGCTAAAAACAAAACCAATTTAAGAATAAATCGGTCTAAACCTCGGGTCTGAATTTCAGAGATTATCTCGTTATATTTGCAGATATATAATCTGAGGAAGTTAGGGTTTTGTAGACTCTCGAATTACATTATAAACAGGTGACCGTAGGAAAATCGTCATAACTTTCATTCTGAGCATCATATTGAAATTTTGTAAGAAGTTACAGAAAGAGGACAGACTGTAGTTTTCTGTGTATATTGTTCAAATCTGAAGGTCGAAACAGTGACATGTGGCACATCGTACAAGTTCACTCTACTGAACCAGTATATAATTAGGTCTTTGTAGGAGATTAGGCATAACTATTTCTTTGGGAATCCAATATTGATCAAACTAGTTGCATTGGAAGGAGGACGCAGAGGGATACAACAGGTCGTAATTTCAGACCTTGGAGATCCGAAATTTTATAGATACAACAGATTCAAGATCGAGTTGCTAAAAGCAAGAAAAAGAATGACTCAAATCAAGAAAATAGAAACGCCTAGTAATCAAAATTGGATGGATGATTTGAAGAATGTGATTGAAGCTAAGATAAATAATTTTATCTATTCCATGGAAGTTGATATCGATGGTATGAAAGAATATTGGAAGAAAGACATGGAATATTTGAAGAAAGACATGGAAGGTTTGAAGGAAGGTGGGACAAAGCTACTACAAGAAATGCCTCCTAATGGTGAAAAGGTAGTAGATGAAACTCATGATGAGAATAAAATTAATTTTAAACATGATTTCATAGAATATAATGTTGGATTGAAGACTCAACATATTCCAAATATTGATATGAGGAAGTTTGATGGAAAGGATCAAGAAACATCAAAAGAAGAGAATATACACCAGGAACCAACCCCAAAGAAAGAATAAATGAATCCGACCATATCTTGTAAAGCATTGGCAAGAATTACCACTCCTCAAACTCTCAAGATAGAAGGACATATCAAGAAGAAAAAGTTTCAAGAAGTGAAAAATCACATCGAGAAAGAAGAAATGAATTCGACCATATCTTGTAATGCATTGGCTGGAATTACCACTCCTAAAACTATCAAGATATAAGGACATATAAAGAAGAAAAATGTTCAAGAAGTGAAAGATCACATTGAGCATCAAACAACGAAACTGATCATATCTTGTAATGCATTGGAAGAAATTACCACTCCTCAAACTCTCAAGATAGAAGGACATATCAAGAAGAAAAAGATTCAAGCAATGAAAGACAGGAAAATTTTAAGGATAGAAATTTATCTTAAAGTTTAGAAACTTTGGCGAATCCCACTAGTCCATAATATGAAATCTATAGAATGTTTGGAGATATTTTTGTAAAAATGTTAGGGTCCCACCCTAACCCCCTTATTTATGTCATGGGATCACGTCATAGTCAAGAGTCAATAAAGCCCATATTAATATTTGTAAGTGGTTAACCCGCAATTAATGATGAGACCACAATTAGTTGCAAATGGGCGGTAGTATTAGATAGATGGTATTAATAAAACCCACGATATTGACCCGTGGTATTGCATGTATGAGTCATATATAAAGGATAGAGACTCCCTGCGAGGAGTATCGTGTCTTGTTTTGTAATCGAGCTCTGCTCTATTGGAGGTTGCCCCCTCGAAGAGGCCTGTGAACATTTCTCTCTGAATAATAAAATCATTGCTATTCTGTGCTCTGGGTATATTTTCTTCGCATATTCTGTGTTCTCGGTATCTTTTCTTCGCAAATTCCATTTTTGGGTATTACTTTGCAGGTTAAGAGCATAACAAGTGGTATCAGAGCACTTTCCAGGGCTCGGTGGGATCTCCAAATTTTAGCAAATTTTTTTTTGGCTAGAGACGTGTTCCGACGTCTTTAAACCACGGGATCTTTCGTTAAGCGCATAAACCTGCGGATTTGGGGAGGCATGCACGCAGGAAATACAAGAGGTGGTCACGTCTGTTGGACTCCCTTGTAACCCCTGTGGGTACCCCTTCGAGTAGTAGCGCATTAGACAGAACTGCGCATGGACTGTCTTCCACGTACCCTCTGGGTATATAGGAAGCCCCCTAGCTCCCTTGAAACCTCGCCATAGATAAACCTTCGGCCGTCTTGTGGCTACAGTACACCGAGAACAGCACTCGGAGAGATTACTCGCCCGTACGATAGGGTAGTCGGGTTGTATGGCTAAGGGTACGGTCGATCCTCCTTAGTTAGAGCCCTGAAACATTGGGCCGAGTACTACTGTCAGACCCTTATGTATATTGCGATCTGTAGCACCTGACACTCCTCAAGACCATAGTTCCCTTTCTATCGGGGGATCACACATCACCTATTCCAGATCAGCAAGTGCAGCAGCAGCCGACATCAGTCCCGCAGCTCCATCAGATCAGCAGCAGCAGTTGTTCCACCATTCAGATCTCTCAGATCCACCAGATAGGAGTAGTTGTGAAGGGTTCCTGTCCCTGGATATAATTTTCGCAGGACTTTTGGCGGCATTGACATTCTGAGGATTTGGCGACTGCAGTATTGATCAGGAAGGAGTAAAACTCCGTTAGGAGTTTTCCAAAAAAAAAAGTCTGAGATCTTCCGGGGCGCTTATTGGTGACCTAACCCATCAGAATCAGGACGACGAGCTGAGCAAGGTGGTACCATTCAATTTCTTAGTAAAATTTTTTTAGGCGGTCCCAATTTTTTCCTCAGGTTGGTGTATGGTAGAAACTCGCGCTCAAGCGATGGCCAATGAAAGGATCGACAAAATTGAAGACCATGTGCACTCCCTCCAAACTGCGGTGAAGAATATCGAACTTGAGCTTAAAGGAATAAGTAACCAGATACATGATGCACTCCCAAAGGGCAAGGAGCCAGCCCACGAGGAGGCGTATAATGGCCATGAATACCATGAGGGTGAGTCTAGCCACTCTCAGCACGTCTGGCACACCCATCCACCACCTATTCAGCGACCTCCCAAGTTGGATATGCATAAATTTGACGGTTCTCACACGTCCGCATGGCTAGCACAAATGGAGCAGTATTTCCAATTGAATCATATCATAGATGAAGGGACTAAGCTTATGGTGGGCACCATGTACTTGGACAATGAATGATGGCAATGGAAGGAATGGCATCAGCGTTGCAATGGACATTTTCAGAATTGGGCCCAATTTTCCAAAACTCTTCGCAGTCGCTTTGAACAGGAAGACTCTTTTTTGGGGCGTCTCACTAAGCTCCGACAGACGGGTACAGTGGAGGAATATATTACTGCTTTTGAAGCCTTAGCCTTCCGCACTAGGGGTCTCACAGATGAGTTCTACATGGAATGCTTTATCAGCGGTCTTAAAGAAGCCATCAAAGCTCAGGTTCTACTCCACCACCCTCCCACATGGACAGAGGCTTGCCAGGTAGCCCGTAAGGTGGAACGTGCATTAACAACCCAATCCAGCCGCCCCAACTTCCCCGCTAAAGGTCATCCCTCACAGGCTCCCAATACGACTCAGACACTTAAGATTCAAAAGGTGTCACCTGCGGAAATGGCCGAAAGAAGGAAGCAAGGACTATGTTACTACTGTGATGAAAAATATTCCCCGGGTCATAAATGCAAAGAGCACAAGTTTTTTCAAATAGATGCCACTGACTACAGCTCCACCGAGGAAGATCCACCACTTGAGGAACCGGAGGAGATCGAAGAAGATAACCAAAAGGAAATTGTATCTGATGAACCAATTATTTCGCTAAATGCATTGGCAGGAATTTCTTCCCCTCAAACTCTCAAAATCAGGGGTTTTCTTAAACATCGCCCAGTAGTAGTCTTGATTGATAGTGGAATTACCCATAATTTCATCCATCAAAAGATCGCTGAAGCAGCACATTGTTTCGTCCAGGCAGTTTCTAACTTCCAAGTCCAGATTGCAGATGGGGGCACAATGAAATGTGAAGGTTGCTGTGAAAATGTCAAAATTCAAATGGGGGATTATCAATTGAAAACCCACATGTTTGCAATACACATGGGGGGTTGCGACATTGTCCTAGGCGCGGAATGGCTCCGCACCCTTGGGCCAATCACAATGGATTTCCAGGAGTTATATATGAGTTTTAAGCAGAACAACTCCACACATACCCTCAGTGGACTACAGGCGGGAGCCCCCTCTATCATCAGCTCGCATAGGATGGAAAAATTGTTAAAAAAGGGCCATCATGGAGTGGTAGCTCAATTCAATGCCATCCAGGTAGTAGACACCATGTCTCCGCCAATTCATCCTGAGATGCAACAGATTTTAAATAAACATCGGATGGTCTTTGACAAGCCTCATGAGCTTCCACCCTCGCGAGGGGAACATGATCATAGCATCACATTGGTTCCAGGGGCCCAACCCCCAAATGTGCGGCCATACAGATATCCGTTCACCCAAAAGAATGAAATAGAAAAAATCATCAAGGAATTGTTGGAAGAAGGTGTCATTCGTCCCAGCATTAGTCCTTATTCATCCCCAGTGGTCATGGTCCTCAAGAAAGATGGGGAGTGGCGGATGTGTCCCGACTTCAGGGCCCTCAATAAGTTAACAGTCAAAGATAAATTTCCCATCTCAGTGGTTGACGATTTGCTGGACGAACTCAATGGGGCTCAATTCTTCACTAAGTTGGATCTTCGCTCAGGCTACCACCAAATTCGCATGAAGGAAGTCGACATTCCCAAGACAGCTTTCGGAACTCATGAAGGCCATTATGAGTTCCTGGTCATGCCATTTGGTCTCTGTAATGCCCCCTCTACTTTTCAGAGCCTTATGAATCACCTCCTCAAACCATATCTCAGAAAATTTGTCCTTGTCTTCTTCGATGACATCCTCATCTATAGTGGCACTTGGGCGGCACATCTTCAGCATGTAGATCTACTCTTGCAACTGCTCCGCACGCATAAATTCCTGATTTTCCTCACTAAACAATTTGACTTCTAAATATATCACTCAATCGAATCAGATCTTTGCATGAATGTTGGACTAGGAAATCGAGATCCTGGGGAGAGAGATCACAGGCAAAGTTTGTGTTAATTAAAAAATCCACTTGTAATGCGTGATGATACAAACCCAATAAAAGTAACTTAAGGTGTGATAAACAACGTTCTACGTGTGTTGAAGAGGATTCCATAGTTCGTTGGCATAAAGCAACAGATCCTAGCCAGAATTAGCATAAGCTCGTTGACTCCATAAAGAATGCAACCAATTACCAATCAACCTCTCGATATGCAGGCCTATTTTATTTGCATTAGTTAGACTTTAACTACTTTCATAGTGTTTCTATTTTACTTGGAGTAGTTCCACTTGTCTTTCTTGCATAGGTTACTTTCTCTTTGACTTGTTTTCTCCCTTACTCGGCATGTCCTTCATGTTATGCATGTATTGCTTGTTGCCTTTATTTGATTTAGCATTGTCACTTGTTATCATGCGTACAAAGTCTTATGGTTCTTCAATTGTCTTCATCTTTGGGTATGCGAAACTCCATGATGAGAAAAAGGATCCACCTCGCCACATGAGAGATTTACCTCCTTATGTCAGTGCGTTGAATCGTTCCACATTTTTCAATGGGCTTTCTCCCTTATGCACCATTGCATCTTCTATTGTTGTACACTTTCTTTCCTTTTTGACTTCACAATGATAGCTCTTGGCATAGTCATATTATCAATATTCCTTGATCTCTACAGTAGTACAAGCTGAGGAAGAATGGCGACTGCTTCAAGATATAATGAAAATGTTAAAAAAGATCTTGTATAGTAAACCTGGGATTTATCAGAAGTGCCAACAATAAATATGGTATGACCAGAAAATGATGTCGAAAGGTGGTAGATGAACAAATGCGTTTTTTATTATTATTTTTTTAAACTATTTTTTTTAAATAAAATTGTTTTATTTTGCATGGTAAAAAAAACTACAACCAAGAAATTAAATCGTATTCTTAATTTTTTTAATTTTATGTTGTTTTTTAAAAATCTTTAAAAAGGAATTGAATTTTATTCCTAATTTTTTTTTATTAAAATTAAAAATTTTAAAAAGAATTTGAATTTTATTCTAATATATATATTTGTTGTATTAAAATCAAAATGTTTTAAGAAGAAATTGAATTTTATTTTAATTTTTTTTAATTTTTATGTTGTTTTAAAATCAAATTTTTTTTAAAAATAATTTAAATTTTATTCTAACCCTAAAAAATTTAGATTTTTTTTATTGATTTATGATGAAATTTTTTTAGCGAATGGAGACAAGAATATTGCAAACCCTAAAAACATCTATAGACATCCTACTTTCTGATCCTCGAGATCATGCAAAAACGCAGGAGGAGAGCATACTTATTCGAGATTGAAAATATCATCCTACCTACTCTATGTTAATTATTACATGTAATTAAATTTCCAGTGTAACAATTCATGCAATAGTAGTAAATATATATTCATTTTCAATTTCACAATTTTAAAATGAAAATATACAAGGATGATCGAATCTAGGTTTTGTGAGTGTGATTTAATGAAATAAGAACAAAAACGAAATTGATCTAACCTAGTATTTGCTTGAAACCATCGAAACCACCTTTCGACAAGGCTTTCATATGCGTGATTTCCACTCTGATTCAGATAATGCTGTAACTTCTCTTTGTCCTCCTCAATCTCCTGTTCAAATAATTGTTCTTCATCATATGTATCGAATTCTTCGAATGTTGATTCGTTGTTTTCTTCTGGAGTAGTTAAGATTTTGGCTTCTGTCAAGATCTCTTCTTCACAGGAAGAGGAGATCCTGACTCTTGCTAGGATCTAAGTGAGTTGTTCCAAACTTATACTCATCGTTCTTACAGATATACATATGGAATTTTATTTTGTTTTTGTTTAATTTTATTTTTTAGTGAATGGTTTTTTTTTTTTCTAATATTTGTGGATGTTTTCTATATGCAAATGTAAAATAAAATTTAAATGAAAATCCCTAAATGAAAATGATCCTAAATGAAAAATGATCCTAAATGAAAAATGATTTCTAAACAATCCTCCTAACTAGCTTACATCTAAGTTTTCTTCCCTGACAATGACGCCAAAATGTAGGGTGATTTAATTGTATGCTAAATCCCTGTCATTTAATTTGTCAACCTGGGGGTTTCGTAAACTTAGAAGCAAACCAAAATATATGGGTGTTAGGTCCCTATACTACTAGTGTAACCCCTTATTGTTATTATTACAACCCCCTTATTATATTGTTATGCCCATGTAGTCCCCATATTGTTATTATTGTGCCCCATAGAAGCCCACTATTGTTATTATTGTGCCCTTACATTATTATCGTTATGTCGACTCTGATTATATTATGACCCCTTAGACTCCTATATATAAAAAGGAGGTCTTGTCATTTGTATCATCCAAGAATTGTTCATTTATGTAATGTAAAAGAAGTTTCCCCCTCGAAGAGGCTGAATTCTAAGGCGTTGATCTTTCTTTTATCTTTTTGTGACCTGGTTTCATAACATTTGGTATCATAGCTTTGGATTCTAGGGTTTTGCTGCTCCAAACAGGCATCGTGGAATTTTCAATATAACATTTTTTCTACGAAGTTTCAGAAGCTAAAAACAAAACCAATTTGAGAATAAATCAGTCTAAACCTCGGGTCTGAATTTCAGATATTATCTCGCTATATTTGCAGATATATAATCTGAGGAAGTTAGGGTTTTTGTAGACTCTCGAATTACATTATAAACAGGTGACCGTAGGAAAATTGTCATAACTTTCATTCTGAGCATCATATTGAAATTCCGTAAGAAGTTACAGAAAGAGTACGGACTGTAGTTTTTTGTGTATATTGTTCAAATCCGAAGGTTGAAACAGTGACACGTGGCACATCGTACAATTTCACTCTACTGAACCAGTATATAATTAGGTCATCGTAGGAGATTGGGCATAACTATTTCTTTGGGAATCTAATATTGATCAAACTAGTTGCATTGGAAAGAGGACGCAAAGGGATACAGCACGTCGTAATTTTAGACCTTGGAGATCCGAAATTTTATAGATATAACATATTCAAGATCGAGTTGCTAAAAGCAAGAAAAAGAATGACTCGAATCAAAAAAATAGAAACACCTAGTAATCAAAATTGGATGGATGATTTGAAGAATGTGATTGAAGCTAAGATAAATAATTTTATCTATTACATGGAAGTTGATATCGATGGTATGAAAGAATATTGGAAGAAATACATGGAATATTTGAAGAAAGACATGGAAGGTTTGAAGGAAGGTGGGACAAAGCTACTACAAGAAATGCCTCCTAATGGCGAAAAGGTAGTAGATGAAACTCATGATGAGAATAAAATTAATTTTAAACATGATTTCATAGAATCTAATGTTGGATTGAAGACCCAACATATTCCAAATATTGATATGAGGAAGTTTGATGGAAAGGATCAAGAAACATCAAAAGAAGAGGATATACACCAGGAACCAACCCCAAAGAAAGAATAAATGAATCCGACCATATCTTGTAAAGCATTGGCAAGAATTACCACTCCTCAAACTCTCAAGATAGAAGGGCATATCAAGAAGAAAAAGTTTCAAGAAGTGAAATATCACATCGAGAAAGAAGAAATGAATTCGACCATATCTTGTAATGCATTGGCCGGAATTACCACTCCTAAAACTATCAAGATATAAGGACATATCAAGAAGAAAAATGTTCAAGAAGTGAAAGATCACATTGAGCATCAAGTAATGAATCTGATCATATCTTGTAATGCATTGGAAGAAATTACCACTCCTCAAACTCTCAATATAGAAGGACATATCAAGAAGAAAAAGCTTCAAGCAGTGAAAGACAGGAAAATTTTAAGGATGGAAATTTATCTTAAAGTTTAGAAACCTTGGCGAATCCCACTAGTCCATAATATGAAATCTATAGAATGTTTGGAGATATTTTTGTAAAAATATTCAAATTTATAATATTTTTATATACTTTATATATAATTTTTTGGCGATTTTTAGGGTAAAATAATTTCATTCTATAAAATTTGGGCGAATCATTTTTACAAAAAAATATAAATTAGCGAATCTTCTTTTTGGAAAAAGTAAATTAGCCCATGGGCGAATAATAGCCCCTAAAATTTTCCTTGCTGAAAGATCACATCGAGCATCAACAACAAGTTCTCCAACTTTTAAAGGATAACACCACTTTGTTGCAAAATCGAATGAAACAACAGGTAGATCAACATCAGAGTGAAAGAAGTTTTGATGTAGGCAATTGGGTATTTTTATGGCTACATCTCAAGCAAGCTATTTATGAGAAGGAAATGTTGGTAATACTACATGCACTTAAGAAATGGAGACCTTACCTAATGGGAATACACTTCAAGGTAAAAATGGATCATGATAGTGTTAAATACTTTTTAGAAAAAATATTATCTTTAGAAGAACAAAAAAAATGGTTCACAAATATGTTGAGTTATGACTTTGAAATCATCTACAAAAAAAGGAAGCAAAATGTTGTTGGAGATGCACTCTCAATAAAGGATGAGGATGTGGGAGCACTGTTTCTTGCTATTTATATTATCCAACTAGATTGGATAAACAAAGCAAGGGATGAATGGAAGAAGGACAAAGAAGTGCGACGACTCATTCAAAAGTTGCAAAAGATCACAGTTCAAACAATATTGCTAGAATTGACGAGGAAGGAAAAATCATATTGGAACCTGGAGCAATCACAGAAACAAGAACCCGACAACTACAAAATCGATCAATTTCAGAGTATCACATCAAGTGGAAGAACTTACCCACTGAATATTCCACATGGGAGGACAAGAATTTTATACAAAAGCATCAAGAATTACTCAAGCGTTGAGGACAACACTTTTTGAAGGAGAGGGACATGTGAGGTCCCTATACTACTAGTGTAACCCCTTATTGTTATTATTACAACCCCCTTATTATATTGTTGTGCCCATGTAGTCCCCATATTGTTATTATTGTGCCCCATAGAAGCTCATTGTTGTTATTATTGTTCCCTTACATTATTATTGTTATGTCGGCTCTGATTATATTATGACCCCTTAGACTCCTATATATAGAAAGGAGGTCTTGTCATTTGTATCATCCAAGAATTGTTCATTTGTGTAATGTAAAGGAGGTTGCCCCCTCGAAGAGGCTGAATTCTAAGGTGTTGATCTTTCTTCTCTGTCTTTTTGTGAGCTGGTTTCATAACAATGGGACCTCAGATGAAACTGTTGTAGGAAGTTTGTTTAGAATGGAAATGCGTATTACAAATCTAAACTATTTTGAAAAGAAAAGATTCAGATCTATTTTATGAAAGCATATAAATGATTGGTCAATCAAATTAGTCTATTTTAGAAGATGAAGAAGAGGCTCTTGTTCAAGAGTCCTAGTTGTCCTTCCACATTCCTTGTATAATAACATTGCCAAACATATAAGAAAGCATGATGAAATGTAACTATGAAAGCATATGAATTTAGTCTAGGAAAGCATATAAGAAAGTGAATCTCCATTCCGTCCAGTCCTAGTTCATGAAGAAGAGGCTCTTTTCCAAGACTCCTAGTTTTCCTTCCACATCCAAACTAATTATTGAAAGGAGATCAATCTTCACACAAAAAAACATGGCCATAACATGAATTCATACTGAAATTATTTACAAGTATTTACAACAAAGAAATAAGATGAACATCCATAATTAAAACTAGTATATTCACAACTATGAACATTACTCTATAATAAAGTGTACTTATATTGATATGGGGATCCTTCCATTCCTCAATGAGCACACAAGAAAAACTATCACACCTTAAGAATCAAACAACACCCATAACTCATAATTTTGGAGAAAATGATATTATTCATGCTGAATGAACAATCATAAATTTGATGCTAATGAATAACTGATAACTGTTCTTTTCTTTTGAAGGATGCTCCTCTTATTTATACATGAATTAGGGATATCTAATCAATAAATGTAGATCCCTTAAATATCTACTAGATCCATACTTGTCTCAACTTATCCCTAAATACTAGATACAAATCTTATGACACATCAAGATCTCCATGATATTTCTCCTTGGAATGTGGTTAACCTTTTGAGTTGAAATTCGAATTTGATCTTAGGAGGTCACATAAGGGTGCCTTGGAAGCTTCCAAATGATCTACACATGTCATCAAACTCAAACCACTTTTAGATATAATAAAATACATGTTATTTTTCTAGCTTTTAATCACAAATTCACTCTAAATACATGAAATTAATAACTTTGGAAAATGTAAATGTGAACTCATGTAGTAATGATAATGTAGGGCTATGTAATGATAATGTGATGGAATGAGGTGAAAAAATGAGGATAAATGTGAAAAATAGAGTGAAAGTGAATGTTAATTTTGGCAGCCCAACATTGCATCTCTAATATGTTGGATTCCACCCAAATTCCTTTTAAAATCCTCGCTGGGGACTTCAACATGATAACAAATCTCGGGGAAAAAAAGGGAGGAATAAGGAAACTGGACAAGGATTCATAAGCCTTTCTATCTGTGAAGTAGGAAAGTGTTCCCTCTGCGGACAGAGGGAACCCCTCTAGCCCTAGAGTGGGTCTAGTCACATCAAAACAAAACAACAATCGATTTCCTTAAATAATCATCATTGGAGGCCTACCTCAAAATCGGTGTTTGGTGAAGCTTCCATTGCGCTGCTCCAACTTCCATTTCTTTCTCCTTAATGAGTAATTGACCTGAAACACCACAAGAAAATGACAGAGCATGTAACCGAGAACAACAATGATCTATTTACTTATAAAGTCAAGGAATCATAAGCTATCAAGTAAGTTATACACAAGATATAGGAAATCGTTATTGATTGTATTAAAATAAATCAAGAGCAAAGCTTACAACCAAGCCTTGACATCGCAAGCCTTCTCAGAGGGTCCAGTCGGTATGTTCCTTCAAGAATTCACTCTCAAGAATGGGTCTCCCAAATGGATAATATCTCTCTCTCACTCACAAACTCTAATGCAAGGTTAAGGCACTCCACAACCTCTTACCAAACTATCAACAATTCCACACTTGTCAAAATCACACCAAAGCTATCTAATCTGCTTCAATCCAACTAGCAACCAGTAACTAGGAACTAAGAACTAGTAACTAAAAGAACTACCAGATCATAGCAATGGTGATTGCTTTTATAGGAGGAGGAGCCTCCATGAAATGAGGGAGAGGGAGCTTATCCTCAAGGGAGGTTTCATATAAGGTGGAACTAACATCCTAGAGTAGGAAAGGCGAAGCAATCTGACCCAAAAACTAGCTCTAGAATCACCCAGAAGGCCGACTATTTGAACTAATTCACCTAATCTGGATCGTCACAGGTCATGAACTAGGGCTTAGCAACGACATTGCAAGGGAGAATTGTGTTCGGACCAATCGTCACAATAAGCATCTGGAAGACTTGCTCCGAGCCCTAAAATTCGACCATCGCAGGAAACAGGTGTACACCTGCGACGACGTCGCAATGACACAGTTCATGACAAGGAACCATCGCACTTTTTAAGGGTTTACTTGCGATGATGCAGAGAAACTTAGGTAAAGAGGGTCAATCTTCAGTATTAGAGAGCACTTGCTTAATCTTATTGCATGAGTAGGAAGATATGGACATGTTTATCTGATGTATGACACAGTGGAGAGACTGAGGTGAGTGACAAATTACTGTGTAATAGATGCCCCCTAAAGCATGAAGCCTGAGAGAGAGGGAGGGGTGAAATGCTTTACGAAATCATAACCGAACTGGAACATCACCATGAAGAACGTGCAGGCGCAAGTACAACTAATATCTATGATAGTGAAATACACATAGTCTAGGCATGGGCGCAACCATCCAAAAGACATATGAAGTTTGGTCTGTGGTATGGATGCAGCCACCTAGTCAGTAAGACCATATATAAAAATAGAGGTATGGTCGCAGCCATCCAATCAAAGAGTCATGCATGTAATCACGAACCAATCCATGCAACCCGAACATATGTGACCTTAGTCCGGGGTCTTGAAACCCAACCGATCATAGTACAAATTCTAGCATGCGAACAGATGTGCTGAAGTTGAGCATGATATAAAATCGCTTGATTACTGATCAATGATGGAAACCGTTAACAAGCACGAGAGATACCACCAATAATGTCAATGCTTCTCAAGGTACTGCCAGTATAATCCACTAAGTGTGAAAAATGAGTTGAAGTCGAACACTCGTGGAATCACCTGATCGAAGACCAATGATGAAAGTCTGTCATCAAGTGCGAAGAACTTTCCATTAAGGCATGCAAGATCCAAGGTACTGAAAGGGATTTCTAGATCAGCCTCCTGGATAATAAGCTGGTGTCAACAGGAGGCGATCTGTCGCAGGAGGACCATAATGTTTCCCCCATCAATGACGCGAGATAAGGAACAAATGGTAGATGGTGAAACAGAGCATCAGAGGAGGAGGTAAGGGTGTGAACTGCAGAAGGATTATACTCTTGAACATATCAGCGACACGACTCCGGAATGCAGCAGCATTTTGGTACCAAGGGATTGGAGGTCTAACGGAGACAACATGGATCAGATGGAATGAGGCAAAATGGCAACCCAAAACCCTAGAAGTCCAATGATGATGTGAGGATATCCCAACCCAACAACGTTCAGGAGTGACTAGCTGTTCAAGAGTGTCAATGTTCAAGAGTGACTAGCTACCGTAGGTAACCAATGACAATTTTCAAATTTTCTCCCACCATTGCTGGCGAGTACCCCAATTATTTTTTAAAAACAAGCTTGAAGTGGATAGCATATGCTTGTGATATAAGTTCAACCTTCGGACGAATCCAACCTAGTGATAGTTTAACGAGCCCTAGGGAGGAGATGCTCGAGTCTCGTCATGATGATGAGTCTGATGTCGTCAGGGTTTAATGAGTCCGACATAGGTAAAACTCGGAGTCTTTTTCATATTTAGAGAATTTGAAAAAGACACGGAAAAGAAAACTCCAGTGGGGTCCTTTTTCATAAATTTGTGTCCCTCGAGCCCGAAAAAGTAGAAAACAATACTCGAGAGAATCACTTGACCATTACCACCAAGGAGTACCTTTCGTAATTAGTGTTCTTGACCCGAAAATGTAAAAAAGTGATTAGAGACATGACGTTTCATAACCAAAATCAAACTTGAAATGACAAAATCCAGGTCATCTTTTCGCATTTCTACAGTCGGAAAAGAGCTAAAAGTGGACTGCCTTTTTATTCCATTTAACGAGTTAAAAAGGAAAACTCGGCAATCTTTTCATCTTTTACGAGTCAGAAAAGAGCTTAAAGGAGACTCGTCCTAGAGGAACGAGTGGTATAAAGGGTAGCAACTAGTTCCGACAATGGTGGAACTACTCAAAACATGTAATGGTCAAGAGGCTGGCTAATAAAACCACTCATCGCTGCGGTCCCTCAGGAAAAGAAAAACAAACAAGTGAAAGCATATGATCGGCCAAAGAGATGGCGATGATGGAATGAAACAACCAAGGCTCATCTAGCAGTATTTAGCGGATAAAAACAACAATCACGAGGTGTAAATCGGGTATGGGTTCATGTTTGCACAAGCTTCAACCATGGATAACTCTGCTTGGATTCAGTTTCATGTTTACACAAGCTTGAAATGAAAAATATGCTTGTTATAAGTTCGCATGCCCCCAGCATAATAACACAAATCGAGGTACATGCCCCCCAAGCTTCATTACATTCAACGGAGTGGATGGAATGAAGGTTCAATTTCGAGATCTTGGAAAGACTCGATTTGGAAAGGGAGTTGTTTCATTTTTTTTAATGAGGTTTACATAGTAAAAGACCTATCCTCATGACTCTCCTTGTTTCATTTTTGAAAGAGCTTGACACAAGATGAAAACTATGCTCAACATGATCCTTGTTTCATTTTTTAACGAGGTTGACACAAGATCAAACTATCCTCAAGACTCCTGTTCATGGGCCATACAAAAACATGACGCCCAAGAGATCTTCACTGGATGGAAGAATCACGCTCTTGGAGGAACACATGTCATTAGGCACCAATGACACATCGGGTTCCAGTGCCCCCAGTACATGATGTACAAGACCATCTGCATGATCATCAGCAGATGCAGATATGGAATGGGTAGCCACATAATTAACCTATGGCGGGGAAGGTACGGCTTGCGATCAAGAACCAATAGGGGAGGATGGTGGCATAGGAGGCACCGGGTGACTGAAAAACGACAGTTGATTTAGGGTCACCATTCTTTCATTGTGCAGAAAACATACCACATGGAAAAGCGAAGAAACAAGAGCCCCCATGGCATAAATATAGTCATGGCCAAGGAGAAGACTGAAATCTAAAGCACCTTGGACAACCATCGCATCTATATAGACGATTTTGCCTCCCAAAGTGACAGGGAACTTTGAAAGGATCCCGAAAGGTTGACGAGTTCCTCCATCAAATTCTAACAGATTTTGTGTAACATGCACAAGCTGCAGAGAGCCAAAAGCTTGCCAAGTAGTGGAAGGCATAAAACTGACAGACGCACCTTTGTCCAAGAGAGTGCCTGGTACAGCCTTGTCATAGGTGAGTACGGTAATCTGGAAAGGCACATAGGATGGTAAGCGGAATGCGGTCAAATGGCTCCAGTCAAAAGAGACAACATAACTACTTTGGGGGGGCATTGTGTGAGTGACCCCCTACTCTACAGGAACCGAAGAAGGACTCTCTTGATCAGCTGGAATAGGAGGGTCGTTCTCAGACTCAGGTGAATCTGATGAGATGAGAAGAACATGAGTAGTATGATCGTGATGCTCTCCCAGAGCAGAGTGAACAAGTGGTGGTGAACCCAAGTCGACACTCTTTCCGACCAATGGTTGGTCAGGAAAGGCTTGGCACAGTCAGGCTCGGGAAAAGGAGGATGGACAAGAGAAGAATCCATATCTATCTCCTTTTCAATGGGGAGAGGATCCAAAGAGAGCCTCTGATAACCAACTGGAAGCGGAGGGGAAGAAGCTATAAGACCTTCCAAGATGGCGGAAGCGTTATCCAGGAGCGGACAAAGGTGAAGGAGATGGTTGCCTTCACAGAGCCTATAGGGGAATCGAACCTTCCACTTCTTCTTACCACTACTAGTTGAGAGGGTGGCATCATCATGAGCTTCAGAGGATGATGAGGGATGAGACAGTTCATGAGACTAAACTTCTAAAACCCTAGGAATTCCAGGACAATCAAGAAGAAGATGGTCACCTTTGAACAATTTACAAGGAAACTTAACCTTCCACAGAGGAGCAGAAGATGGCACGACGTGTGATGTACTCGGAACATTAGCGGCACGGGCGGCCAGATGCTTATCCAACTTCTTCTTCTTCGTCGTCTTCCTTTTCTTCTTCTTAGCCTCCTAGGTACTGGATGTAGAATTTTCACCAAGCGAAGGAGGAGGGAGGAGGAAGAAACAAGGGAAGAAGGTGTAGGCTTAACCTTGGAATCATCGTGTCATGATTCAAACAAATAAGATGGAGAGACAAGAGTCGTGATGCTCGGGACCACCGAGGTTGAAAATAGCCAAACGGGAAAACCGATGGTTAACCCAGGCAAGTACAATGTTTCCATATACGGAGCACCGGTATTTTTGAAAGGAGGAAATGGACCAAGAGTTCCATCTGGGGGAAGACCTTGGCTGGTAGACTCGAGGACGGTTGCCATTGGGAATGAGTCTGAAAAACACCCAAACTGTAACGAAGGACTCTAACTGTTACCAGGAATATTTTGTGGGCAGTAAATTTTATGACACAGGAACAAAACTTGACCTTTTCATGTTTCAAGAGTCGAGAAAAGGACGAAAAGGTGACTCTATCTCTTTCAAGGTTTAATGAGCCTGAAAGGAAAAGTTCTCAAATGATCCTTTTCTTTTAGGGAGTCAAAAAGGAACGAAAGTGACTACTCTGGAGAACTAGGCAAAAGGTTTACTAGACAAACCGTAAAACTGCATATACACCTTGGTGATCAAATGAAAGAGAAATGACCAAGGACTTTCTGTACGGCAGTCAATCTTCCCGAATGCTGTGTTCGGTGCATTATGGTTCGTAAGGTGGCAGACACGACTTCCTATGGATGTAGGATGATAACCTAGTGGGGTCTCCCGATATATACTCGACAGTACGGGGAGCACAAGTCTGTACTAGCATCTACTGAGTCACAAAAGGAGGAATCACCCAACCTTAAGTGAAAACAATAGTGACTAGGTTTAATGACGCCGGAGCACGTCTCTAGCCTAGACCTCTAAATATTGTGCATTAAGTTCCAATGCGTTGTTAAGTTCATTTAGTTGATTTTAGAGTTGATCTTGAATTAGGTTTTGGTTTTTGGGCCCTACCGTATGTATATCAAAAATCCCTATGATGCAACTAGAATGAGCAAAGCATCAATCGTTTTGATGAACACCTACTTAAACAAAGGTAGAGAGTTCATTCCCAAGCGAACACAAAACCAAGACAAGCTAATGCAAGCGCTAAGAAACACAATGCATCAAAACACTAATCCTACAGTGCATCGATACTATTAATGAAAGATTTAAAGTTTGCTTTCCAATTTCTCAAAAAATGAAAATTTGCAGTGCAAATGTACTTTCACTTTCGTATACTAAATGAATGCAATCTCTTGATTTTTTTTTTGAATTTATAGAGACAAACAAGCAAGTGTCAACCTGATTGATCCAAACAATTGTGATCTATGATTGGTAGTGAAGAAATCGAATCAATACGAGAAACTGATTCAATAATCAACACCAAAAATCAATCAGCAAGAAAACAAGCAGCAAAAAGCCTCAATCAATCAATAAGATGGTTGCGAATGAACCTTGGATAGACAAATAACCCAGGAAAACGGTTGGAAAAGATTGAAAGAGCTAGGTCACAGGGCTAAAAAGACAAGATTCATTCAAATGAAATCAAAGAGAAACAAGCCTTAACCAAATCAATCAAAACAAGCTGATGAGAGACAGAAAACAACAAAGGGGTAAGCAAGACTGATGGTTTGAGGAGGAAAAGCTGTAAAAAACAACTTGCACAGGAATCGTCGCGAGCTTATAACAAGCAACTTGTGATGATAAGCCAATTGTCGCATGTGTAGAGACAGCAACTGAGCAACGTCGTCGCAAGGGTACACCTATCTTCTACGATGGTCTGATTTTAGGAATAGTCGCGATTGTACGACAGGTAATCAGCGACTCACAAATTTACTAAAAAGGACAGGGTGACGTCGTCGCAGTTGTTAAGATATCTTCAGCGATGAGTGTAAAAAGGGGAAAAGACAAGTGAAAACACCCGAAAAAACACCAGGCTATTCTTCCAAACAGTAAGGGGAATTCCCAGATTGACCCAGGGAATCCAAAAACTGAAGATGCAACCCCAAAATTCAAGAGACACTGAATCAAAAGACAAGCCAAGAGTAAACAAGAAGAAAACATACAAAGGACTCCCCAGCTGAGTCACCAACTTGTGAAGTAGGAAAGTGTTCCCTCTGTGGATAGAGGCAACCCCTCTAGCCCTAGAGTGGGTCTAGTCACAGCAAAACAAAACAACAATCGATTTCCTTAAATAATCATTGTTGGAGGCCTACCTCAAAACCGGTGTTTGGTGAAGCTTCCATTGCACTGCTCCAGCTTCCGTTTCTTTCTCCTTAATGAGTAATTGACCTGAAACACCACAAGAAAACAACAGAGCACGTAACCAAGAACAACAATGATCTATTTACTTATAAAGTCAAGGAATCATAAGCTATCAAGTAAATTATACACAAGATATAGGAAATCGTTATTGATTGTATTAAAATAAATCAAGAGAAAAGCTTACAACCAAGCCTTGATGTCGCAAGCCTTCTCAGAGGGTCCAGTCGGTATGTTCCTTCAAGCATTCACTCTCAAGAATGGGTCTCCCAAATGGATAATATCTCTCTCTCATTCACAAACTCTAATGCAAGGTTAAGGCACTCCACAACCTCTTACCAAACTATCAGCAATTCCACACTTGTCAAAATCACACCAAAGCTATCTAATCTGCTTCAATCCAACTAGCAACCAGTAACTAGGAACTAAGAGCTAGCAACTAGGAACCAGCTGATCATAGCAATGGTGAGTGCTTTTATAGGAGGAGGAGCCTCCATGAAATGAGGGAGAGGGAGCTTATCCTCAAGGGAGGTTTCATAAAAGGCGGAACTACCATCCCAGAGGAGGAAAGGCGAACCAATCTGACCCAACAACCAGCTCTAGAATCACCCAAAAGGCCGACTGTTTGAACTAATTCACCTAATCTGGATCGTCGTAGGTCATGAACTAGGGATTTGCGACGACATAACAAGGGAGCAATGCGTTCAGACCAATCATCACAATAATCATCTAGAAGACTTGCGTCGAGCCCTAAAATTCGACCACCATAGGAAACAGGTGTACACCTGTGACGACGTCGCAACGATATAGTTCATGACAAGGAACCATCGCACATTTTAAGGGTTTACTTGTGATGATGCAGAAACTTAGGCAAAGAGGGTCAATATTCAACATTAGAGAGCACTTGCTTAATCTTCTTGCATGAGTAGGAAGATATGGACATGTTTATTTGATGTATGACACAATGGAGGGACTGAGATGAGGTCAATGACAAATTACTATGTAACATTATCCACCATTGAAAGTGTCAATATCATAGATATCCTTGCAGGTAACAACACCTTTACTTGGAATAATAGAAGAGGGGGAGAAAGACAAATAGCTTCCAGGCTAGATCATTTCCTCCTCTATAAAGAAGTCTATCTCACCTCTTGGGAAATAGAGGCAAGAATTCTTCCACAAGCTGGTTCTGATCATTGGCCAATTTCCCTCAAGCTGGTTGGATCACTCAGATTTCCTGGGAAAGATGAGGCAATGGTGGGACAACTCAAAGACAAGAACTAGAAATAAGATGTACATGTTTCAACAGAAATTAAAATCCATCAAAAAGGAAATAAAAAAAAGGAACAGAGAAACTTTTGGCAATATAATCATTGACAAAAAGAACTTGGAGCACAAAATGGAACTCCTCCAGCAACAAATCATCAACGATGGCATCACAGATCAAAGAAAACAAGAAGAGCTTAAGTTACAATAAAGCTGGGAGGAAAGGGCTATACAAGAAGAGAAACTTTGGCATAAAAATCCAGAATAAATTGGCTAAAATGTGCGGAGAGGAACTCTTCTTTTTTGTTAGGATATTCCGACACATAGGAAATAGTTAAGTATAACTTGGTCTAGTGTAGAGTTAGGTAAGCTATGTTTCTTTACTATGTACCTTTGTAACTTAAAATCCGACGGTCACGATATGTTCTAGACATGAAGTGATCCGACGGTTCATTCTCTCCTTGGTATTACTGACACTTGATCCATGGATTAACACCTAATTGGTCCATGATCTCGATTTGAAGAGCATGGAGGGTCATTTGTAGGGTAACCATTCATGAGAAAAGCTTATGTAAATTTTCATTCTTTTATTAATAAATTTCCTAAAGTGGACGCATTGGCTCAGACCGTGGACTGTTTCCCTCTTTGAGGGTTTTAACCACGTCAAGAACACTGGTGTATTGATCTGTGATCTATTTTTGAGCAGTTTCCTTTGGAGTTCTATCTAAGGAACTTACCTTGTAAATTCCTATATGGTATCATAGCTATTTGAGGGCCGCATCTGTTGGTGATCCAAATCTGAAGTCGGTACAACTGCATCTGACTGTCGTTTCCTAGATCTACTATTTCTAACTACTTTCAGGCTGAGAGGACTGCTCTATTGTGTTAGAAGCATCTTTTCTAGTGAGGAACCCCTTTTGTTTCACGCGAAAAGGTTTTTGGTAGCCCTAGCTATGCCATTTTTAAGATCTAGAGGTATACAGTCTTTATTTGCAGTTCTAGCTATTCATCTCTCTGTTTATTTCGGTTTATTTAGCTCTCTGTTTTTTATTACCGGATCTATACCTTTCATTTCTGCGTATCCTCTTTGCCCCGCGACTCTATGTGTTCTAGGCAAATTAGAAATAGAAAGGAACGATTTTTCTCATCCGTATGCTCTTTTCCGTTGTGCCTTAGTGTGATCTCAGAAAATCAGAAACATTGAGAAAATTATTTAGTTTTCGGCTAAAAATAACTTCAAGCGATAAGGTTTGTTTTTTTTTTCGTATGTTCGTGTTGGTTTTTTGGTTTTTTTTTTGTAGGCAAAAAAAAGTTTTTTCAAGTAAGCACGCACCCAAAAGCTTGAGTGAAAAAAAAAATCCTCATTTTTCCAAAAGTTACTAACATTTTAAACTAGCTCACTTGGTCCAAAGTTACTTTATGAGAATAGAGGTCTTGAGTTCAAGTCTTTCTTTTTGTTGAGTTACTTTTTCAAAAAGCACATGTTACTTATGTTTTAAAGTTGCTTTATGTAAAAGTGTTGTCACCCATTATAAAAAGTGAGTCGCTTATAATTCTAAAGTCTCTTTACCTTTTATTTAAGTTATAATTTAGTGGGTAGCTCATAAAGTAACATTGTAAAAGTGACTTTCACTTATTTATAAAAGTGTGTCACATAATTTTTTTTTTTAAGTGAGCTAATTAGATTAAGTTTGGAAAGGGGAGGAGGGTGGGGGGTTTAAATATAACATTATCATTCATTTCCCCACATTCATGCACTTCATCAACATCTTCAAAAACTTTTCTTTAAAAAGTCATAACTTCTTCATCTAGAAGTCGTTTTAATCAGCCTAATGTTTCGAGAGATTTCCATTGGAACAGTTAGTTTAATCATCCACAACTTCAATTTTTGTTAAAATGGAAAGTCCATGCCAAGTTATTCTTGAAAACACCAACTACTTCCAATGGTGGTACTACATTGTGGATTTACTTAGAAGTAAAGGTCTTTACATAATAGCCTCAGGCCAAGAAACCAAACCTCAAGATGAAGATAAGGCAGCCAAATGGGAAAATAGGAAAGATCAAGCACATGGGTTGATAGGAATGTCTATTTCTCCGGACCTTAGATTCCATATCACAGAACTTGATACTCCTAGTGAAGCAATGAAATAGCTCACTAAAGTTTTTGGAATTAAAACTGAAATTAGAGCCCATCAACTCAAAAATGAGTTGGTTACATTGGACCCCAATAATTTTTCTTCCATTGAAGATTTTTTGTCCAACTTCAAGACCCTTATACTTCTCTTGGAAGGTGTTAAGGTTAAGAAAGAAGATGGTAGCCTTATCTATTCCATTCTTACTAAGTTGAGACCAGCCTACTCTGTGTTTGTTTCCACCTTCCATTCTACTAGAGAAGACTTTATTTCTCAAGGACAAGACTACAAGTGCCCCTCTTTTAATGCCTTTTGTGATTATTTAATAAGAGAACAAGAAAAGCTCTTATATCTTGGCCTTCTTAATCTTGGAAACTCTTCTAAGAAAGCCTTAGCCGCCCGGCAGTAACCAAATTCAAATAATCCTAAGAAGCAGTATCCTAAAAAGAATGGTCCTAAACTAAACAAGAGTCCTAAGAAATTTCAGTCTCAAATTGAAAAATCATTTCAACAAAATGATAAGGTGAATAAAAACAAAGGGGACAAGACTGATAGACATTGCCACTTTTGTAATTGAGATGGTCACTTAGAATCCAAGTGCTTTAAGAAGATGGAAGCCTTAGAAGCAGCAATGAAGAAACATAACATCCATTTGGATCACTCTTCAAGTTCAGCTTCATCTTCAGGAATAACACTTTCTACATATGGTTATCAAGCATCTCAGTCTGGTTATGTGCTAGTTGTATCTTCTTCTTCTCATTCTCATGAGTGGCTCATTGATTCTGGAGCTTCTTATCACATGGAAAAAAACAAAGCCATGTTTTATCCTTTAAATGATTGTAACACCAAAAATATATATGTTGGTGATGATAGATCTCTTAGTGTTGTAGGGACTAGAACTGTTCATCTAGAAAATCGTCAATTTAATGACGTATTGTGTGTTCCAACCTTATCCTGCAACCTTCTATCTATATATCAGATAACTCATTCAGGTGAAGGTAAAATCGCTGAATTTTCACCTCACGATGTTGTAATTAAGGTCCTAAGAGATCCTAGACAGATTTTAGCCACTGGAATTGCTCATGATTCTACAAGGTTGTATAATTTTAACAACTTTGGGTCATCAAATCTTCCCTCGGTATTTGTTGCTCATAATGATGAAGTGAGCAAACTTTGGCATGAGCGATTTGGTCACTTAAACTATCGCTCTCTTCAGAATCTATGTAAATAAAATATGGTAACAGTTCTTCCAATGGTATCTTGTAGAGATGGTGTTTGTTCTAGATGTGTACTCGGAAAACATCATTGGGATAGTTTTGAAAATTGTGCCTCTTGGCACGCCTCAAGCCCTTTATATGTGGTCCACTTCCAGTTGTTTCATTTTCTAGCTACAAGTATTTCTTATCTTTCATTGATGATTTCTCCAGACACACTTGGGTATACTTCTTAAAACTCAAGAGTGAAGTATTTAACATGTTCTTGGCCTTTAAGGCCTTTGTTGAAAAGCAATTTGGACATCAAATTCTTAAGCTAAAATCTGATAATGGCAGAGAATATGTTAACAACAAATGCATCAAATTTTGCACTGAGAATGGAATTCAAATGCAACATACTATTCCATATACTCCACAACTAAATGGTTTAGCTAAAAGGAAGAATCACACCTTAAAGGAAATGACTAATTGTATGCTTCAATCTAAAGGACTTAGTCTTAATTTTTGGGCAGAAGCAATTAATTGTGCAAATTACATAGTAAATCGCACTCCTACTAAGGTTTTAAAGAATATCACTCCAAAAGAAGCATGGAGCTCAATTAAACCAGATGTAAGTCACTTTCGTGTTTTTGGAAGTGAAGAATGGGCCCATATTCCAGATGAGAAACATAAAGCTTGAGAACCTAAGAGTGAAAAATGTATTTTTGTTGGATATTCTAAAGATGTCAAAGGATATAGACTTATTCCACTTAAGTCCAAAAATGTTATCATTAGAAAAGATGTAAAGTTTGCTGAAAATATATCAGCCTACAAGCCTAGTTTGGCGGATGTGCCACCTCTCTCTATCCCTTCTAATAATTCTTCTTCAGATGATGACAGCGAGGATGAAAATCCTCCCCCACCTTCTCAGGATTCTCCTTTAGCTCCTTAGCTTCCAAAATGGGTCTGTCCTACTCGAGATGCAGCAGGTGCTCTTACCGTGATCCTACAAATCAACGACGTACACGTTCTCAGCTCAATAGAATCTCTTCTTTACTGGCTCAAGCTTCATTGAATTATGATCCTGACACCTTTGCAAAAGCTTCAGGCCATCCAGATTGGGACATAACTATGAATGAAGAATATCATTCATTATTGGCAAATGATACATGGGATCTTGTTCCTCTTCCAAAGGGACGAAAACTTGTTAGATGCAAATGGGTTTACATAACCAAGTATGGACCATATGGAAAAGTTGATAAACATAAAGCTCGTCTTGTTGCTAAGGGTTTTGCACAAGTTGAAGGCGTTGACTATACTAAAACCTTCTCCCCTGTTGCCAAAATGAACTATATTCATCTTGTTCTTTCCCTTTCTACCTCTTTCAAATGGGAAGTCCATCAGATTGATGTTAAATCTGCCTTCTTGTATGGGGACTTGAATGAAGAAATCTATATGGAAAATCCTACTGGCTTTATACAAACAAAATCCAGCCTTGTATGTTGGCTTAAGAAATCCCTTTATGGACTCAAGCAAGCCCCTCAGACTTGGTATGCCAAAATGGATAGCTTTCTTTTGGAAATTGGCTTTTCTAGGTGTCATTCTAACAATACTGTGTACACCAAGACAGTGGGCAAGTTTCTTATCATTCTTGTTCTTTATGCTTATGATCTTATCCTTACTGGTAGTGATCCCAACCTGATAAACCATGTGAAGTCCAGCCTTAAAAAGAAGTTTGAAATGACCGACTTAGGACACTTGCATTATTTTCTTGGTCTTCAAGTCTTGCAATCCAAGGAAGGTATTTCCCTTTCCCAGTCCAAGTATGTCTGCGATCTTCTACGGAATTTTCACATGGAAGATTGTAAGCGAGCTCCTTCTCCCTTCTAGTTTGAAGCCAAACTTTCAGTCACTTGTGCTTCCCCTGAAGTTGATGCTACCTTATACCATCAACTTCTAGGAAAACTTTTTTATCTGACCCGCACTCGTCCTAACCTTTCCTTTGATGTTGGCCTTATTGCTCGGTTTATGCAAAACCCACATAAAAGTCATTGGAAAGAAGCGAAAAGAATACTTCATTATGTTCAAGGTACAGTTCATTTTGGGATTCATTACAGTGCAGAAGAATCTCCTCTATTGGTTGGTTTCACTAATTCCGATTGGGCTGGTGACCCAGATGATCGGAAGTCTACTGCAGGTTATGTGTTCACTCTTGGTTCAGGACCTATTACATGGGCTTGCAAGAAACAAAGTTCCATTTCTCTTTCTTCAGCAGAAGCATCCGACTACACTTTGGTGTGATAATCAAAGTGCCATTCAACTATGCAAAGATCCAGTCCAACATTAGTGTTGCAAACACATTGAATTGCATATGCACTTCATTAGAAAGCTCATTCATGACCATGTTCTTGAAGTGCAATATTGTTCAACAGATAAAGGAGTAACAAAATACTTTCTCTAAAGAATAAATAGGGAAACCTCATTCATTCTCATGAGTAAATGGAAGAAGAACTAAATCAGTACTTCAGCATTCTCCTTACGGAGCCTGGGAATGATCAAGTAGGTGGTATACAAAAAATTACCAACCACATTCCTGAGATCCTCACTGAGGAACATAACAAAACTCTTCTAAGAAAAGTTTTATTGCAATATGTGGATGAAGTAGTCATGAGTGTGCCCAATAGGAAAGCACCTGGCCCAGATCGGTTCACCATTGACTTCTACAAAGCTTGTTGGCCTATCTTAAAAAATGAGGTCCATGCCCTGGTGGAGGAATCTAGAATCCCAAAGTTCGTCTTAAAAGCTCTCAATACCACGTTTCTCACTCTAATTCCTAAAGGTGACAGTGCAGAGTCCCCAGAAAAATTTCGTCCCAGAGTCCTTTACAACGTTATATACAAGATCATCTCCAAATGTTTGTCCAACCGATTAAAAATCATTTGCCCCTTTTGATCTTCCAACACCAAACTAGCCATGTGGATGGTAGGAAAATTATGGATAGTATCATCCTCTCCCATGAATTAATCCACTCCCTCAAAATCCAAAGGAATCCTAGTATGATGATCCAATTAGATATGTTAAAGGATTTCGACAAAATTAATCGGGCTTAAATGAGAGAAGTATTGGCAGCTTTTGTGTTCCACAAAGAATGTATAAAATTTATAATGGCAACAGTTTGAGGATATTTTTTCTCAATCCTCCTGAATCTCTCCCCTTCTCTATCTTTCCACCCATCTAGAGGCATCTGAAAAGGGGAGCCGATTTCACCCTTTCTCTTTGTCATAATGGAAGAAGGGCTCAACACTCCATCACTGTTGCCTTGTCTTCTAATTACCTTTCTGGCCTCAAAGTCTACACTTCCACTCCTCCTTCCACGCACCAAATATTTTTGGATAACACTCTACTCATGGGTCTCCCCATTGCAAAAGAAGCCTCATCCTTCAAGACCATTCTCTCTAATTTCTCTCCTGCCTCTTGGCACCTCCATCAATCAAGAAAAATCCAAGTTGTTCTTCTTCAATACCCCTCTGGATATTCAAGGAAACATTGCTTGAATCCTTGAATTTCCAATAAGCAACCTCCCATCTAGATGCCTCAGTGTCCCCCTCATAGACAAGCTAATGGCTCATTCTACTTGGAAAGCTATGATAATCAAACTAGAAAGGAGGTTGGCAAATTGGACCTTCAGATCACTAAATTTGGCAGGTCGCCTCATTCTAGTTAAATCTGTTTTACAGGCTATTCCTCATTATTTATATTCAGCTTTGGCTGCCCCTAAGGAAATATCCAACTCAATTAGAAATTTACAAAGGAACTTTCTATGGAGATGTTCAGAAAAGAAATATAAGTGGGCATTCGTTTCCTGGGAAAAAATGTGTAAGCCCAAAAAAGATGGTGGCCTTGGACTCAGGGGTCTTGAGCTCCTAGTAAAAGCCTTAGGAGCCAAAACTCTATGGCGATGGATAGTAAACCCCGACTCCCCCTAAGGAACCCTATGGAAAGCAAAATATTCTCCCACCCACTCACAACAACAAATTATAAGGCTCAATGGGAGTATAAATGGTTCGGTCATATGGAATCAGTCGTGGGAAAACCAGACAATTATCCATAAAAATAGTTTCTAGGAGGTGGGAAATCGAGACAAGGCCCTTTTTTGGGAATATTCCTGGCAACAAAGAACAGATCTTGATTAGGATCAATTCCGACATATCAATATCGAAATGAAAAACAGGGGAAAAAGTAGGGTTTGTCATTATTGGAAACCCAACACAGGAAGTGATCACTCGAGAGAATGGATAGATGAGAAAGAGTGGGATCCCCCAATCAACCCTCAGGTGTGGCAGGAGCTCTCGAGTGAACTCCTAAAAAGACAAATTCTCTACAACACCTTAGAGGACAAGATCAGATGGGGTAAAAACCCATTTGGGCACTTCAATATAAAGAAAGCGTATACATACATTTCTCTCCATGACCAACTTCAACTAGATCTTAAATGGAAATCATTGTGGGAAAGGAAACACTAGGAAAAAATCTCTATCTTCTTAGGGCTCATAATGCAAAGGAAAATTCTTACTTGGGATAATCTTAGAAAATAGGGATTCATTGGATCCTCCAGATGCAACCTATGTCAGCAAAAAGAAGAAATTACAAATAATTTGTTGAATGAATGCCCCTATGTGAACAAGCTTTGGAATTGGGTGTATTTGGTCTTTAAAGCAACAGATCGGGATCCCTCCTCAATTCTTAACACCGTCAAAAACTGGAAATCCTCTTTCTCCCCCAGTCCTCTTGTTAAAAGGGCATGGAATCTTATCCTAGGTATCATATGTTGGGTGCTATGGAAGGAAAGAAACACCAAAACCTTCCAGGGAAACTCACTTTAGGAAAAAATCACCCTCTCTATTGTCAAGAAAATAATTCATGAATCTATGGCCTCCTCTATTCTATAGGATCCCATCAACCCTCCTAGTAGCTCGAATATGAGCATTATTTCCATGTTGGATCTCCATCTCGCTCAAACACCCATTGCTTCCTCTATTTCCAGAAACAGGGGACCTGCTTGCATCTGGTCACCCCGGGAGCTAGGGAGCCTTAAACATAACTATGATGGAGTGGCCAAAGGAAACCCCGGCTCAACGGGCTTTGGGGGTGTCTTCAGGAATGCTCAGGGGGAAATCCTATGGATTTATGAGGGAAACATTGGTACCTCTACCAATAATGTTGTCGAACTTCACGCTTTGGAACATGGGATCACTATTGCAGAACACTACAATTTTAGCCCTTTGATCATCGAAGGTGATTCGACTCTGACGACACAGGTCTACAGGAAAATTCAGCAGGGGATGGACACTGCTAAGGTGTCTGACAATTGGCGTTTAAACAAAATCTTATAGAGAATAATAACCAATATATAAAGCGTGGAAGGGCTTCACTTTCAGGCAATCAGAAGAGAAGGGAACTAGTTAGCTGACAAGTTGGCTAACCAAGGAATGCCATGTAACCTCCGGTTGCGATCAAGGTCATGGCATAACCTACAATACTGTGATCTCTGTTAGCATTATGAAGTCATAAATTCCAAGGACAACTAGAAAAACAAACATTAATCGTTCAAGGATCCCAAGTCACATCAATGATGGATCAAGAAATTTGGAGGACTGCGGTTTTGATGATTATTTGTCCTGGGCTACCCTCTGAATCACACTTGTGCCTTGTAATCCTCCCACGGCTCCACTCTCCAGCAAGGTTTCCGTCCTTATTTCCAATCAGTCCTGCGAGGTACTATCCCCACCACCCAACTCCCACACTCCAACTTCATTCCCCTTCCCTCATCTTCACGCCCCTCTAGGCTCTCCCACCCTTATGAATACCACCCCTCACCCTCTCATCCCCATCATCCCATCCACTCTGGTCCCTTGGTCTTACTATCTCCCCCTTGCGATCAGCTTGTTGTCTGCCCCTTCTCCTCCCATGGCTCCCAAGTGTCGTTCTAGTCCGGCTCCCAGTCGGGGGCGCGGAAAAGGTTGAGATTACTCTCACTAGAACTCCTTAGGCTCTCCTCCCACCACTCGCATAGAGTCCTCGAAAAGGAACACAACTCTAAATTACTTTGTTGCTGTGAACCCTGAAACCCAAGAAAGAATTGCAAGCTTAGAGGCTCAGGCCAGAGCTCTAAGAAGAGGAGTTTCCTTGGATGAAGTTGTTGCTGACTATGCCTAGATCCCAGACCCTTCTCTCACCAGAGCAAGAGAAAATCTCTATATGCGCTCCATCGATATTTGGTGGAAAATGAAGACTATCCTTGGCCTAGCTATGCAGGAGTAGGCAAAGCTCTCTAAGGTGGTGGAGAACAAGATTGATAGCCTCACCGACAAATTTGTAGTTTATTTCGAGGTTATCCATCATTGTCATTTTATCACTCGAGACTCTCCTCACTGCATAGTCTTAAAGAAAAAGTCTACTACTAATATGCATTCGCTGACACACTAATCTCCCAGTGTAAAGAAAGAAGCGGTGGGAGCCTCCTCTAGCTGTCCATCTGCCATGTTGCCGTAGGAAGGAAGCACCCAGGAGCAACCAATAAGACTAGATGATGACCCGGTCACCACCAACCCCTAATGCATGCAGCAAGATCCTTTTTCTTCGACTCCCTTTCAGATTCGAGGTTGCGGCAGAGAAGGCAGCGGAGATTTCAGAGAAAAAAATAAAGGCCATGGGTATTGACAGTCCCGATTCGACTCAGATTTCTGGTCTCTTTTTGGAGTCAACAACAATTTTGGTCTCTGTTTGTCTACTTTATTCTGAGCATTGTAATTCTCATAGAAAACAAAGCTTCTTTTTTGTTAAGTCTCAATGTAATGTTGTCAATTTGGTTTCCAGAATGGTCAGGGTCATTGACTCTTGTGCTGGACAGAAAATCTCGCACAAACCAACTTCTGTAAATACCTCTTCTATACAGTAATATAACATATCTTATTTACAAAAAAAACAATAGTGTAAATTATGATTTGATTTCATTTTTTTTCTTTCATTTATTTTGGTTGTTTTCATATTTGTTTTATGTTTTCATTTTGCAATTTTTAGATTTCATTTGTTGGCATATGGAACAATTAAATGTTGCACAATTGCAATACACATTACTAGAATGTGAAGAGGAATGTCAAAATTTAGATAATGACCATGAAGAGCTATTGATTTTCTAATTCCATTTGATGGTTATGTCTTGTCAACTTACTCTCCCTTCTAGAATGCATCGTCAACATGAATCACCACTTTTGAGTACATTGACTCAATATGTCCATCCTGTTAGTTTAACCAATGATCTTATGATAGATTCATTAAGGTCCCATAAAAATTTCATTGATCCATTTCAAAGTTGTTAGGAAGCTTCATTTTTACCGAAGATCATTAATGACTTGTTTTATGTACATAACACTAATGGTTTTTCAACTTCTCTTTCATTCAACCTCTTCCTTTCTCTATCAGATATTCATCCATATTTTTATGATCTCATAGAGATTTGGTTGGAGGAATCTTTTCAAGAGAAGGTGATTGTAAATAAATTTCTTTTTATAAATATGTTAGCAATCAGCGTACATATTGTAGTCAGATTTGGTTTTATTGGTTTAATTATAATTGTATTTTTTTTTAATGTGTGACCTATACATACATGCAAGAAATAAAATGAGAAAATTGTCACATTGGAAGTATTATTTCACCTAATTTCAGTTTTCTCTTTAGATTAGGATTAGGGATAGAATAATTTAGATTTGGATTCTTTTCGTGTTTGTATTTAATTCATTATTGCACATTTTTTAATAAACATGTAATGAGCTTGTGATGTTTCCTTGTTATTTACTCCATTCTCTAACAAAGAGTCTCAGAAAAGTATGACTAATTATATTACTCTTATGATGCGCTTTCTTATTGTCGATGAAGCCTCTTCATCACTTTGAAAATCAGGAAGGGTGAAGTTCTAAAAAATCTTTACAATCAAGCGCTCTTGAGAAATTCAATTTGCATTCAAAAGAATTTCTATGTGATCACTTTTCCCACTTGTACCTAAATGTTTTTATGAAGTAGATGCAAATCAATAGCTCATTACTTAGCAGTTAATTTAGATTAAATAAGTAGATGGTGTTGGAACACATGCAAAATATAAGATAATATATGGGAGAATGTTGAGATCTATAAGGTAAATTAAAAATTAGATTCTTCTAGGTATGCATAAACATGTTCATCTTCGTCTATTATTAATTTTCTCTTTTTCATAGTTTACTTCTTATTTTTATTTTTCTTCTTTTGTAGGTCTTCATTAGCTTGTTTTGGAGGCTTGATTAGCTTTATAATAAATTGAGTAGTCATCCCTTTCCAGAATATTAACATGTTCAAGGGAGTATCTTCTTTCTCATTGGAAATACTTTTAATTTTTGTGCTTTGTATGATTTTCTTTATATTTATTTAGCCTTACAAATTCACAAGATGTGTCAATAATCATTGTTCATTTTCTCCTTTATGCATTTGAAATGGAATTCTAGAACCCTTTTTATTCAGATTTAAATAAGTAGAGGAAAATTGCACAAAAGTCTTATAACAATTATAGAAGTATTCCATCTACCTTTACCCATTCCAAATCTTACATACGACCAAAATTGATTTGAGTCTCTACAGTACACTCATTTACCTAACTCTTTAGTCTGTATTGTTTTGGATGTTTATTTTGAGAAATATAATTCAAAATTTGCTCCCCGAGAACCACTAGGTCTATTTTATTTCTTAGCCCAAATACATCAGACTCGGAAACTCGTAAAGACACATCCAATTGTGAGTTTTCGATACCATGTTTTTGTCTAATATTAATATCAGGTTTCCTTTGTTTCATTATAGGATTTTACGATAAATCTTTTCCATACTAGGTTGTTATTATGAATCAATGTAATTTTCTACCCGAGTCTTCCTTTTTCACCTCTTTCCATCTCAAACTCCTTTTCTCGGAAGCCTATTTTTATAGACAAACGTAAGTGCTCTTGATATTAGATTCACAAAACTTTAAGGTTATTTTCTTATTGGAACAAAGCTATCAGATCCATTTTATAAAACTTTTATGAGATTGATTACCTCTGATATTTGAAAGCCTGATGTACACTATTCCCACATCATACATTAAAAGGCATTCACTCTCGAACATATTTGATATGGTAAAAAATTTAAGAAAAACTTTGTGTTCTAAGATCTTGCTTCCCTTTAATATTATATATATCGAGACTTTTTATATTGGAGGTGTAATTCAATTAAAATTTCGAAAAGTAATTTTACCAAAAATATTTATGAAGCAAAGGATTTGTTTATCGGAGTTTTGTCCATCAAGAATTTTTGGAATCCTTGTTTAACATAGCACTTATCGACACCTTCTATATCGAGACCTCATTTAAAATTGTTACGAGATGTTACCTTGCCAAAATTTTATTTCTCGATAAACCTTTTATTTTATATTTAATATTGCTATCAGAACATATTATATCGAAGCCTTTGTAACTCATAATATCTATATTAGACCTTTCTATTTCAGAGCACTGGAATATTGTAGCTTTATTTCACATCCATTTATGATATCTCCACTCTGAAATCCAACATGGAAAGTCTCTCGTGGTTCGACATCTGATATAAGAGAGGTTTGGGTCCCTGGAATATTGAAGAAATGAAGAAGGGTGACAAGGCAAAGAAAAATGCACTCTTGAGTAGCTAGTAGGGTAATGCAGCCAGCTAGTAAGTAAATTCGGAACAAGCAACGATAATGGATCATGGTAAATTTATGTTTAAATTCTCTTACAGTTTTCTTCTTTTTTAATATATTTCTCCATATTTAGCATACAAAATTCATGTCCTCTCCATCTACACATATGTGTCACATAGATTGGGACTTGGTCTTGATTTTAGAGAGTTTATCAAAACCATGGAGTGGATATGAAATCTGAAAAAATAGAGAGAACAATTCCTCTTGCAATTCATAGAGAAGCACATACTCATTTTCATTTCTGATGGCTTTTATTTACTTCAGATTCCTTGAACATGAATCATTATTTTTCCTAGCTTTACTGCTTTCTTTAGTTTAGTTTTAATAAGTTATGATTTTGGGCCTATGAAAATTGCATTGAAAGCCACCTCTTCATACTTTTAATTTCAATCAAACGAAGAGGTTGTCCTTTGTTGGAGAAAACAATATTTCTTAGGTAAAATTAAACAAATTTCTCCAATGGTAAGTTTCATATGCCCATTTTCATCCTTTTTATTTTCTTCATTTTTGTCTCAAGTTTGTTTTAGGTTTTGCTAATATAAAACTCTGTTTTGCAGGTCTCAATGAAGTATTTTCACGCCTCTACCAACTTAGATTTGGAATTCATTCTCCTTGTTGTTTGTTTGAGTTTTGGATGAGCAGTTGTGATGTTCAACAAATCAACTAAATAGGGGAGTCCCTAAACCTTTTGGTTTGTTCCAAAGTATTTCTTTTATTGTCAAAATTGTTAAGATGTTCTTATGCAGGCTTTTCTTTGAAACAAGAAGATCTGCAAAAGATAAAAATGTCTCATTTGGCTTTATTATATCTCATGACTACTATTCATTTTATGGTTTGGAAGCCTAAATTTTTAAAACTATACAATGCATAATTTACTAAAATCTCAACATAGGACAAATACATGCATGCTTATCTTATTTTACTCTTTTGTTGAGATATTTGTATAGTTAGCCTTGTAGGGGTTATTTTTAATTTGGGCTTTATTTTTATATTTTCTTCTTTTATTTCACATTTTTGAAGTTTGTTGATTTCTTCTTTCACTTCAGTATTAGATTTCTTTTCCTTTTTGTTGTTGGTTATGGTTTGATTTGGGTGATATCGTCAAGATTTATATGGAAGGAATTTATTTTTATCAACCAATAGTGGTTGGAATGTATGGGAAATTTTTACTCTGTCTATTTTAATGAGTTTCATTTACCATTAAATGTATACTTTATGGAATCCTAAATCCCTCTTGCTTTAAATATTTTCCACGGAGGAACATGTATATTTTCTAAGTAATATAGTTCATATTTTCAAGGAAAGAACTGACCTGAGTATAACTCAATGTATCCCTCCTATCCCTCCACTTTATTAAAACCTCTCATTAATAGTCATATGGAAAGCTGAGTATAACTCAATGTATCCCTCCTATCCCTCCACTTTATTAAAACATCTCATTAATAGTCATAAGGAAAGATTTGGAGTCAACATTATGGAAGTATTATATCCATTACCTTTAGTCTCTTTTACCATCCCACCTCTTTAACTCAGGTACATCATAAGCTAAGCTATCAAATGTGCTTACCAAAAGGGTGATCAAAAGGGGGAAGCATGAGAAATACAAGTAAACTCGTCCAGGCTATGGATGCTCACTAGCAACAGGGCCATGCTTGTATCACATTAAGGACAACTCCGTTGGGGTAATGACTAGGCTCGTTGGCAACGAAGCAATGTCAGAGACCATTCATATCAATGGATATATGCTTTATCAAAAGCTTATTTCTGTACCTTCTTCTATTTCCGCATACGAGGTAATCTTAAATATTATTTTTTCTAAATATTTGGATTCATGATTTTAAACTCAATCTGCTTTGAGTACTTACCTTTTCAATCTTATATTGCTTGATTTATTAACGTGGGATCCTTATGAAATATTTTACCATTTGACGGCTTAATAAAATTCCTCATTTTTAACCTTTGGGTAAAGCGAAGTTCATCGTCTTGTAACCAGAGATAACTGGTTCTTCCACATGTTTTGCCATTGTTGTGATGAAAACACACCACCCCCATTTTTAACTTATTATTTCGTAATAATAATGGAGATCAATTTCGTAAATTTTGGCTAAATCACCTTTTTAACATTTTCTTTTGGTTAAGAGTCTGACAATTTTGCCAAATTTTCATTTTCATCAAATTTCCCTTCTGATTTCTTCATTCTGTTTGATTTTTCATTAACTTTCCAACCATTCTTGTTTCATCTCATTTGGTTGCACGGTTTGCAAATGACACTTCTTTGAAGTTTGATAATTTTTTGTAAATTAATTGTAAATATCATTTTTAAATTGATTTTTACTAATCAACTCAAATTTTTTCTAATGGTACTACAAATTCGCCACAACCAAAATTTAGAACAATTAAAATTACGTGTTTTCAAGATCTCAAAAGACTATTCCAAATCTCAATTTCAAAAATTAAAAAGATTCGAAATCCTGAAATTACAAATGGTTGTAATCTTTTTTAATATTAAAACTTTTAGTATCAAATGGTTGTAGTTTATACATAAGAGAGAAAGTTCCATTTCATGCGAGCGCCCTCTCCTCCTTCACACCCTACCTTACACCCTCTCACTAATTCGCTCATCCCATCGAGGCCTCATAACTTCAAATTAAATTCCCCTCTGATAAAGCTTGAAATCCCTATAACTCTCGACATATGATTCATTAGGACCTCTGATACTCCTCATCCACCTCGAACCTTTTAAACCTCGGAGCACCAATTTAAATGTCTCCACGATGTCTTAATCCCTCTGATGCTCCGATGTCATGTTTCCTCCGATATACTTTATGCCTCCCTCTTTCACTTTACCTTATGCCTCTCACGTTATATTATAAAGTCTCTTCCTCATAAATGAACCCAAAAGACGCTATTTTAATGGCACGAGTTTCCATATTGATGTTTTATTTTAATAAAATAAATTAATATATTTTAAATTAATTTGTTTTTTAATTAATATAATAATTTGTAATTATAGTTTAATTTTATAATTTTAATTTATTTATGATTAATTAATTAATTTGTATATTAACTAATTAATATAATTATTGTAATTAAATAATTTTAACAATTATTAATTAAATAAATTTAGATTAGATTTTTAATTAAATTTTCTGAATTTTAGCTTAAGTATCTATTTTTCCATAATTCTAATATTTTTGGCACTTCAACTTCAGAGAGGCATATGTCAATATTTATTCAACCAAATGAAGCTTGCAATAACTCGTTGGAAAGCTAAGACAAATGAGGATAATCTAGGAAGCTTAATTTTAGTAGATTTTATCATTTAATAACCTAGAAATCTAGCAGAAGACAAAGTGACACATTTTCAACCAAAAATTAGTTTTGATATTTTGATTTGGGAAACTTTCATTGGACCAGAGAAACTATTGTCAATAATTTATTCCCAGCAATACCCAAAGGCGTATCTAATCTATTTGAAGCAATTGTAGCAAGAGAAATTCTTTGAATCCTAATTTATTTTTAATTTAACAATTTGTTGAGAAGTGGGTTGATTTCTATTTTGTGCACCAATTTGTTTTAATTTCTGAATTTTGATTGGTTTTTGGCAGGTGAGCAGCTGAGGACATGAAGAAGATAAGACTTGGAACAATGGAATTACACCAACAAGAGAGAAAGAATAATTTTGGCCAATTAAAATTCCTTGGAGAAAATTTATTCTCCAACATCTCTCTCATTTTAATTTTCAGTTGTAATTACAAATATGACTTTTTTAGAATGGAGAAAAGGGGGTTCCAGACCTGAAACTTGGGGATGAAATTATCTACAAAGAGATTGTTTTTTTTCACTACTATAGGGAGCACGATTTTTGTAGAGAATTAGCTAGTTTGGACCTGACTTGTGGAGAATAAAAGAGATGTATTTTAGCTCTAAAAATTTCATGCTATCATGAAATTTTATGAGAATTTCATGCACTCAAAGGCTATGATCAGATATTTAATTCGTGTACACTATTGTCAGAGATAGAGGTTGATTGGTGGCATGCATTTAATAAAATTTTAGACAATTCTTGATCCAGATAAGTATGTGTTTTTGAAGTTTTGCACTATTGTAAATCCATTTAATTCATGTTTGTATTAATCATTTGAAATGTATCTTCTAATGATGGATCTAATTTCCATCAAGCTAAATTATGAATTCGAATAGATAAACAAGACATACTTGTTAACTATTTAGCAAATTCATGTCAAGTTTATCTTGGTTTTAATAATGATTGTTTTATGAGAACTATTTACTTAATGCAATCATATATTTTTAGTTTGAATTCATTTTATTTGAATTTGGATGTATGTGCACCAGATATTCAATGACTATTTATTAGATGGTTGAATACATATACTTGCTCGAACTAGTAATAAGTCTTCGAACTATTTCCTTGGCTTATTGAATTCATTTTTATTCCACACACAATCTTCACTACAAATACATATTAACAACACAAGTATATCTCTCTTCAACAACATCAATGACCAATCACAACCTCTCTACTCATAATATGAGGCCAAGAATCCCATCATTATGAGGAAAACCATGAAAAACTACAAATGGATCATGATGCCAACAATAGATGGTTGAAGTAACAAGAGAAAATAGATGCCCCCCTTTACATATGCCATCTTCAAAATAAACTCAAGGTTGTAGTGAACCACATCGACTATAAACAGTGCTTCATTTCCACAAGATAGAAGAACCAAGACTCCACATCATTAGGACTATATGACATATACATTACAATTACATGGTGCCAAACAGATCATGATCCCAACAATGGATGGCTGAAGTAACTAGAAAATAAATGCCCCCCACTTTACTTATGTCATCTTCAAAATAAACTCAAGGTTGTAGTGAACCACTTGCGTTGTAAACAATGGTTCATTTCCACAATATAGAAGAACCAAGACTCCACATGACTAGGACTATATGACATATACATTCTAATTACATGGTTGTAGAAACGACACAAAAACCTCATACAAGACTCTCATATGACCTCATGATTCATGACTAAATGACAACACAATACAAGTACATAGTGTCATGAGTGTTCTACTAGGATATATTGATGAAATGCATAGCTACTATCATAATCTCCTATGGACAAATGATTGAAATACATGAACGTTACATCAACATTAGCCCATACATGTGGTTGCAAGATAACTCCATGAAACTTCTCCATGTCATAACTAATACCATGATGACTCAACATACTATTGACTGGACTCTCACCCAATACAAAATTATAAAACAATAAAAGATACATGGTTGTAGCAAAACACAAATAACAACCTACATATGGTTGGCCCAAGTCTCAAATTACATATGAATGTCATGGCCACATCTCCTCATACTACGGTAGCTAAAAATAATCAACAAAGGCTGCAACAAGGTTGATATAACATGTTTTTCCACTCATAAACAGTAAGTATACTAGCTACAAAGAAAATATGAGTGAAAATGAATAAAAATATGAAGAACAACCCTTGAAACCCTAGAAATATCACTTGAAATGCATGTAGAATTTGGAGAAAATCATCAGAAATAGAGTAACACTCCCCTTGATCCTCTTTCATGTGTTAAAATTCTCTCTACCTGACCATAGAGAGCATTAGTAATGCTATATGGATCACTTCTACCTTGTGTTAGTCCTTCTCAGGCCTCCTTCCTCATGGATTTTTCCAACTCTCATTCAAGTACTTATTTAGCTACCAACACTCCCCCTGAGATCATACCTCATGAGTAGTTGATCATACTGATCTGAAAATGGATGGCTAAACTAGATCAAAATTCATGTTGTTAGTACTCCTCAAGTTTCCATACTCTACCATATTCTCTTCCTAATACCATGCTAATCTCATAATCATCTACAGTCCTCTAAAGTATGCGTGAAATAATCATAGACAGCAGGAGGGGTTATTCTTCACTACTTGAAGAGTTGCTTCTCCTTCTTTCTCCATATGATCTTTGGTTGCCTTATTTCTTCTTCCACTGGTTTTCTACTGGGATCTCTCTTTTTTTGTTGTCCTTTCCAATTTTTCCTTGAGTAACAACACAACAAACAATCTCTTTCCATATGACCAAACTTATGACAAGTGTAGCACTCCACGTGGAAAATATATGAACCAAGAGGATCAAAGCTCTTGTTTCTCATGCTAGATATATACCTAATTTCATGCAATGTGCTTCTCCTCCATTGGTTAGATCTTCAATTAGATTCCTTACAACCAAACAGGTTACATGAATAGAAATAACTGTAAAAAGCATGATTATACATGTTGACCAATATTCTTGGTTGTTGATACTATTGCAAGATCTGTTGATTATATCTATACATTCTACTCTTGCAGTTGGTTACAATATGTCCAAGCTTGTCACATTTGTAACACTCAATCATTCTCATCAAATGAATGAAGGGGTTTTGATTCCTTTGAAATCTTACAAATTTTCCACGATTGTCTCTTTCAATAAAATATCTTCTAAATGTAGTTTCTCCTTGAGGTTTCCTTTTCTACTACTGTTGGATTTTCTAGTTGATATGCTTCTAGTTCTACTTCTTGTTTCCTTGATTCCTACTGTTATTACTGGTATTGTTTGCTACAAACTTCTTGGATTCTTATTTAGTGTTTTTTCCTTCATGTAAACGGGACTCACCTTTTTGAAATCCAAGGCCATATTTATCCAATGGTGATCTATGGATCTCAAGAAAACTATTGAAGGCCATAGTGCTCTTCTCCATGTTATGTTTCTTTCTCAAGGACACCACTTCAACTATAATTTCTCACACTCATCTTCTTTTTCTTTGTACTGCTTCCTCGTGCCTTCCTCAACCTTTTTTTATTCTTCCAACTTAATCTTTAAGCTAAAAATATCTTCCTTGAGGTTTGCCTCCTTATCATCATAGATATGTAATATCTTTTCTTGATCCTTGCATGCAACTGTTAGTTTAGAAATCCTAGCTCTAAGATCCTTAGCATCATTCTCATCTTCACTAAGCACTTTAGGATGATCAAAATCTGAATCATCAAAATTATAACTTAACATAAAATCATTAATATTTATACCTTTGGATTCAGTATTTTCTGGTTTCTTCTCATCATCAGTTGAATAATTTGCACTAGAAAGATGAGACTCTTGTCGCCGAGCTTCTTGATTTTGAAGGCCCTTCTTCTTGTTCTTTCTTCTTCTCTTTTTCTCATTCTCCATATTTTTGTTGGTACCATACCAAATATGGATTTTATCTCGTCCCACATTTCCTTTGTGTATTTCATACCTACTAGCCTCTTCAAATCATCATCATGAATATTCTTGTAGATTATGCATCTAGATTTTGCATCCTGCTACAAAATATCATTTGCAATTGGATCTTTTCCACATCCTTCACATACCAATCTATAAATGTTAGATACAAAAGACAAAAACTGAGATTTAACATTTTTGCTCCATATATTGAAATTTGCAGCAATGATGACAACCATTCCTTGAGAAATCATTTTGAAAAAATATTCAGTTTCTTCTCCAACAAACTCGAGATCTTCTATCAAACGATCATGCTGTAACCAAGAGCCCCGATCGTATACCAATTGTTGGAAACCTTTGAGCCCTACTGATAGGGGGGTGAATTAGTCGTGTAACTTGTTATACAATTTTAGCAATTAAAACTTCACTTACTGAATCATGAATATAATAACCAACAACTAATAAAAAATCACAACATGTGCACCATATGAGCATAAACAAAAAACCGTAAGCAACAACATAGAAAATAAAAAATGCACACAATCACATCATCACGCATGAGACACAATATTTTTGGTGGAATCCCTTTTCAGAGAAAAATGACCCTTTCTTCTACTGCTCTGCTATGAATCTCTATTATGTCAAGAAATTTGTCTTTTACATAGATAGATGACTCTAATCAGCTTGGAGACTCGAGCTCATGCATAATCGACCAACACCAATCAACCGGGAGACTCGATTCTAGTGATTAGCTCACAAGACTTTGTTCTCACATGGATCTATGGACTACCATCTATTGAAGGCCACTACAATCAACGATCCTCGCCCAACTCCGATTAGAAGGAAAAATTGTTCCTTTCACTAAAGCTTTGACATCACTACTCCACTCTCATGAAGTATTTTCTCCTCTACACAATGTGGAACTCATTTAATTTAATTTCATACTAGATCCCAGACTCTTTGCTCAACTCTGATTCAGTTCTACAGCCATACTCTCAACATAAATACTCTCTTCAAATCAACATCAAAAATACCACCAACAAGATGTTATCGACACAAGAAAATAGTGGCTCCAATACAACCATTAAAATGCCAATTCCATGATCAACCAACATCATATAAGGAAAACCCTACAACAAATCTGACCCTCACTACAAAATAGATTTTCTAAATAATGTTTTGGTTTATTCTTCTACAACAACCATTTGTTATGATCACTTCTATGCCATTTGTGACATCTCCACACACCAATTATGCTCACGGGAAGGTCTAAAACAGTGGGCAGCTTCTCCAAAGCTGACACACTCTCTCTATATGCACATATGAAAAATAATCTCGGTCTCATCTGTCTGCATTCACATATTCTCACCCTACACTCAACAGTTTAACCTCAGAATGATGGATCGACTCCTCTACTTGAGAAAATTTCTCCACCATCTCCACTACTCATATCATCAATGTATTCACACATTAAACACTTATTTGAGTAGTAGATTAAGTCAATAGAAGATTATGACTCATAACATGGGAAATTACCATTGTATCATTCCCTGGAAATTATTTTATGTGCGATGAATGCAGGAAAATAGAGTCTGGATAGGGTAACACTTGTCATGATCCACAAGATAGCATTACATAATATTGACCCACAAAACTAAGTCAACACAACTCCAAAAATTCCAAAATCATCCTCTTAGTGGCTTCAATCACCTCCTAAGCTAGCAGAATGAGTACACCATCTAATCAAGATCATATTAAGGCTCTAAGTCATCATGTCAATGCCTCAAACCCTATCTAAACAATCAATGTGTTAGGATCTCTCAAACTAGTTGACATGAATTCCAACAAGTGCTTTACTCTCCTCTGACACTTGCACAAGCTACAAGACATATTCAAAAATCTATAGAACCTCTCCAACATCATCATGAGCCCAAAACATCACTCTAACAAGTCATGAGTATAGGCCCAACATGAAGACCTAACATGTCAAGCTCCTCAACATAGATCAACACCTTTCCAAACATCAAGCCACATGAATGCCAACATCCTACATCAATGCTAACATGCAGACCATCATGAGGTTGACATCAATGCATCATGAATATCATCACAATACATCACCAATGCATCAAGAGGCCAACACAAGGTTGACGTCACAACCAAAATAACCAACTAAATGCCAACCCAACTAGATAGAATCAATCAAACATATGCATGACTGAACACTTGCAGGACAAGATACAAGGTTGACATCAATGCGAACACACACTAACTACAACTACACAAGCCATAATGAAAATAGGTATTATTTAACAGTTTCTTGATTTTGAGGATCTAATGTTAGTACTACTTTGACATGTGCAGACTTAATGATAATGTGAGTATCTGATGATTACAACTTTTTGCCCAATCTAGAATATTTTTTATCCCGTTGACTTGCCCTAAGATAGTTCCTCATTCCTAATTTATCATTTTCCTATTGAAGCTATTGGATTTTATGCTTTAGAGAAGGAACGATAAAAAAATAGTTATTTTCCAATACATACTCTATGTGCATCTATTTGAATTAGATTTGTATTGGTAGTGTCTATCACAATTATCACTATTCTAAACATGACTATTATCATCATCAAATTCAAAATTGTGATTAGGTTGGGGCTTATGGATTTTCTGCATAGGCTCATTGTGAGACTCAACATGGACTTCCTTAGTAGGTAACTTCTTACCTTTGGTTCGTTGTGCCTAAGATATCCTTTGAGCTATTTGTTTACTCATAATTCTAGAGTGAAGGTCTAAACATGACTAAGTATTTTCTTCTTTCTATGTAGGTTTAGAATGGTCACTATTATCCGAAAATGTTGGTTCGTCATTGTTGGGTGTAGGAATTGCACTTAAGAAAACTCTTCAACACTTAATTGTCAACCCGGGGGATTCGTAAACTTAGAGACGAAGCACAGGCAATGCCAGAGATGGTGTGAATTTTCCTAATAGCAATTCCTACTTTCTTAAAGAAAAGCTTGCAGAATCGAAAGAGTAAACGATAATTGAATCATCAAAGTAATCTAGTGCTGGAACAAGAAAGAATGCATTTGCAAAGGAATCAAAATAAAAAGGCAATCACTCCAACTGATCAATTTTTAATTACTGAGTATGTGTTATGTTTTTCTTTAGCAGAGACACTTAGCAGTCTCATCAGATGGGCCCTTCAAACCTGCTTATATAAAGATTTCCTTCTTGCACTAATATGTCCTGCACTATCGCAGTCTACTTGCACTAGTGCAGGAACAAAGATTTATGCAGAGGGTATAAATGGTGTCTTTACTAAAAGTGTTTTACTTCTTGCAAGGGGTTGAACTCTTTCAGGTTCAGAGCACTCAGATCCTATGAAAAGAAACTAGTTCTTGCACCAGATCAGAGCTTCTTGCACTTAGCATTTAATTCTTGAAATAAGTGCTTAGTCACTTCAAGTGTATTATACTATGAAATCAAATTGCACACATAAAAATGAATGTTTCTGACTTTAACAGAGTGCAGAAATAGAGAAACAATCCATATAATTTATCCTGTCATGAAGTATTTGATGAAAGCAAGAAAACTACTGGAAGTAAACTAAAAAGGCTTGCTGAATCACACCAATGTGCACTAGTGCAGGTTTATTTCTCCTCCTTGGACCAGGCAGGGAAAACCAATCAAACAAAATTGCAGAAAATGAATAGCACACCAACGTGCACTGGTGCAGGTTTATTTCTCCTACTTGGACTAGGCAAGGAAAACCAATACGAAATCAAGTGCGGGAAAATGAATAGCACACCAACGTGCATTGGTGCAGGTTTATTTCTCCTGCTTGGACCAGGCGGGAAAACCAATCGAAAATCAGGTGCAGGAAAATGAAATTTATCTACTTCACATAGTGGATCTGCTTTCACTCAAACATGAATATATGTGTTGGAAATTAAATCACACTTGACAGTATAAGCATAAATTACAAGAACAGAAAATAGGGTAAACGTGCTGGGTTGGCTAGGCCCTAGCCAACCAGCATGTTTCCCTTTCAAATAGAAACATTGCTCAGTACTTTATCAATTCATCAACTTTCAAACATAGAAATACGATTTATGAAACATGAGGCGGAGCTCCCTTTCTTATTAATTCATTGAGGCAAATACATGCGTGAATACATAGTCCAGCCTAGATTCGGGCGATAACAAAATACAAGCCTGTTACCGCCTCTCTGGCTATATCTCTGTATTATAGAAACTTATATCAAAAAAAAAATCTCGTCCTATTTACATTCTTCATTATATAGATCTTTGGCCGAAGGCCAAAAATATTGTTTAACCAATTACATAACCGATATGCAGAATTTAGCTTCTCGGCCTTCAAAATTAGGTAGTTCAACAAAACTAGCTATAGCCAATCTCCAATTGTTCATTCTTCATAAGTTCGATCTTGGTTGCCTTTAGATTGACCTTGCTATCGTGGCTGGAGCTCGACTACCTTAAGATCTATCCTACTATTGTGGCTAAAGCTGCACAAAATGAGGCGATGATCAAGGAGGTCTGGATCTGCTGCAAGGATTCGTTGTGCTAGCACTGGTGCAAGATCTGATCCTACAATAGGATCAATAGTCACGGTAAGCACTTGACTACCAAATAAACATTGGAGATATCGATAAGTTACTAGAGTGATTATAAGCAAGAAATCATGTAATGAATAATTAATTAATGCTAAGTTAAGTTAAAAATATGAAATATAAAGTTCATACAAAATATGTCATCATTCTTGGATTAGTGCAAGATGAGGGTGTATAAGAGAGATAAAACAATGGTAAATGGTTATAATTTAGGAAGGTAAAAATGTCCAAAAGAGAGAAAATTAGGGGGCTAACATCCTCCCATCCCTAAGCTGTTGTGTGTCCTCACACAACTCTTTACCTCTGCAAAAAAATTTAAAACTTTGAGCATTCCAGCTCAATCCTGCTCTGGCATACTGTCATCAGCCTGCAATGTTTCAGACTTCTTCTTTCTGATGTTCTTTAATTTCTTTGTCGCCTTTTTAAGTCGCCTGAAACATTGCGCAGCTGGGTACTTCTAGACTTTAACTTCTATTTTCTTTTTCTGGATCTCTGCCATCAATTCTCCTCTACTCTGTTCTTTATCCTCCTGCGCTTTGGCTACAAGTTGCTCTAAGTTTTGCACTTGAAGCTCTAGTTCAACCACCTGAGCAGTATGAGTTACCAAATCTTTTTCTTTTTCTGTTTTAGCAGGGGCTGTGTCTTCCTCAGGGACCTCAATATCCGCCATGGTTACATCAGGAAACTCTTCTCCCTCTGGTCCCTCTTCTTCTGGTTCTTCCTCCTCTGGTTCTTCTTCTTTTGGTTCTTCCTCCTCTGGTTCTTCTTCTCCTGCCTCTCCTTCTTCTGCTTCTTCTTCTTCTGCTTCTTCTTCTGTAGGTTCTACCTCTTCTTTTTTGGATTCTGCCTATTCTTCTTCAGATTCTTCTCCTCCTTCTTCTTCTTCTTCTGCTTCTTCATTGTCTGATTCTTCTCCTCCTGTCTCTTCTTCTTCTGCTTCTTCGTTTTCTGCTTCTTTTTCCGATTCTTCTTCTCGCACTGGTGCTTCTTCTTGCACTGGTGCAGGAGGGAACTCCACTCCCTGTGGGGACTGTGGTTCTTTGCCTGCATCAGATACTTTATTCTTTTTCCGGGGCTTTTTGATGAAATCATCCAACAGAGCATTGTCTTCAACCTCTGCAAATTTTCCTGTGTCTACAAGGACTGACAGGCTGTCACTTTCGGGGGTCTGTCTCTGTGCTAGTGGCGTAGAAGGGGTCTCTTCAACTGGTGCGGTAGTTGTCATGTTATTTGAAGATGGGGCCCTTTCTGCTTTTTCAAATCATTTCCTTTTTTCACTGGTGCAAGAAGGACTCCCCTTTTCATTTTTACTCGGGCCCTTGCTTGTGTTGGCAGGGTCTTCTATCTTCTTTCCAGTGGCTGTCTCTTTGTGCAGTTGTTTTAACAGTGCCTCCCATGCCATACCTTTAATTTCTAGCTGTTTCGGGACCAAAATTTTTATTAGGCCGTGGTGATATAGCCTCGTGTTGGCCTGATCTTCCCGTTCATCTTGCACACTTTTAGCCATTTTCTCCAAGCTCTTGAGTAGAAAATAGGGGAAACTCATCCTCCATCGGACGTGTCGGCCGACTTCAAAATGTTGCAACATTTTAAAATGACAGACCAAAGTGTGAGTGTATCTTCCCTCGTAGGTCACAAACTTCTGTAGGATGAAAAGGAGGTCTTTCCACTAACCTAGCAGGGCACTACGCAGAACTCCTACCTTCCAGTATACCTTTATCTTCTTATCAATGACGAAACGCTGCCATCGCTTCCTTTCCAGCTTCTGATTTTTAAACCACTGTTCATCAGTGTTCTCCAAGCCTGTCACTACTGCTATAAATTCTTTTTTGACTTTGAATTTGAGAGGCCCAATTTTCACTCGGTTTTTGAAACTCCTAGCAAATTGTAAAGCCACTTCTTTATCATGCCCATCAAACTTCTGCAAGAATTGTAGAAAACCTGAGTCTTGCAATAGTGCAAGACTATGGTGATACTCGGCAATCTGCTCTACCTTACTGAGAGATGAGGGTTCATTCCGAACAGGCGACATCGCTGCTTAACAGCTATGAACAATTAAGAATTCTACATGAAATACTGGGGAAATCGGTTCTTATAAAGACATCCAACTGTCCACCATCCTTTCCATCTTATCACCCGTTCATTCGTCATAGATGCACGACAACTTTTAGGTCAGGCCGGATTGGTACTCGCGGCGACGTTTTAACAGTTAGGTGAGGTAATCATTACGAGTGAAGGATGTTTATGATTATTGTGGAGAGGGGTAATTATGTCCAAGCAACGGTTAAAACATTTACGCATTCCTTCGTAATTCAAAAAGAGAACTTAGCATTCATTAAAAAATGATCATGATTTCTAACTTAAAAACACCTTGTACTTTAAATAATTTTCTCCTAGTTAGTATGATATCTTAAGTACTCGTCAGCTAAGTGAAAGGACTTCATATAAGTTTTCATAATGACCACTTTCCTATGCCGTATGCTATGAAAAAGATAACTTGTACTATGTTTTTTACAGGGTGCATGCTTGCGCTGATCTGCTTGCACCGCTTAAATTATGCCATTCTGTTGGTACCATTCTGCTTACTTTATCATATAGGACAACATGCTTGCACTAATGCAAGCATAATATCTAAAAACAGAGAATTTAAATAAAATATAGGCTAGACTTCCACATGACTTCCTCAACTTATACTGAAAATTTGCTTTGCCCTTTCTTGACGCTTCAGAGCATATCCTTTTGCTCTTTGTGCACGAGATCTTGTAATAAATTCATGAGGAAATAAAGAAGTGGGATAAGGGAAATTTCAGAATGGGAAGGATTTATGTTACAGGGATTCCCATAATAGTACCAAAAGAGGGAATAAATAGAAGTGGGATAGGGAAAAATTTCAAGGGTAAAGTGGGATTTCTTTGAAGCGGACATGATAAATTTAGAAGAATGTGGGAAGGTTAATCATTCCGGGATTGAAGAAGAAAACTGAGGGAATATTACGAAAGTGAAATATGAAGAAAGGCATAAAATTTTCTGGAAGGTCTGCTTGCATTGGTGCAAGGAAAAAATAACTACAGCAAAAATTAAGTGTTACTTGAGTAAAAATATCCGTGCTAATTACCCCAACTGTCTAAAGGTTGGTTCTACTGAACCTGCTTTTACTTGGTGGTCGTTAACATATCTAAAGATCAAGCAACGTTTTTCTTTTTATTAGAAATTTTTGATCTTCCTTCCAACAAGCTGGTTTTCAGGTTGATCCTTCTGCAATCATGTCAGCGAACTGATTTTCATAATTACAGGAAAATATTTTTTCTTTACTTTTTTCTTGGAGTTTTTTTTTTTTTTTTTTTTTTTTAAGAAGAAAGAAAATTCATGTTTTCAAAAGGTTGGTATTACCATTCACCACTACCGTCCCAAATTGCTATTGGACATGTTGTGTAAAAGCTTTCCTGGTAGGTGGCTAAAAATACTTCTTTAACCTGTGTCCATTTACCAAGAATACTAAATTTTATCCATCAATAGTTTTAACTTCTACTGCTCCATTCTCAAATACTCGGATCACTTCATAAGGTCCCATCCAATTTGTATGGAATTTCCCTTTAAAGATTTTAAATCTAGAATCATAAAGGTGCACCCAATCACCTAGTTGGAATTGCTTTTTCTGAATAGACTTGCCATGCGACCTTTTACGTTGTTGCTGAATTAGTATGTTCTGCTGAATAGCATCCCTACGAAATTCATCTAAGTCATTTAATTGGAGAAGATGCTGTTGTTGTGCCTCAGAGAGATCTAGTCCCAACTGAACTGCAGTGCTGAAAGTTTTGATCTGAAATTCAATTGGTAACAGAACCTGTTTACCATATACCAATTCATATGGCGTATGTCCTGTGCTATTTCTCCAAGTGGTTTTGTATGCCCACAAAGCCTCTGGTAATAATTCAGCCTAGTCCTTCTGATGCATATTTATTGTCTTTACCAGAATGGACTCGATCACTTTGTTCGTGGATTCCACCTGGCCATTTGCTTGCGGGTGATACGACATGGATTTCCTGTGCCGGATCTTATATTGCTCTGTCACACCCTATACGAGATTAGAAATAAACTATGGACCATTGTCAAAAGCAATTCTCTAGGCACACCAAATCTAGTAAAGATTTCAGTAAAAATAAAATCAACAAAAACTTTTTCCATAGCAAAAGAAACAACTTTAGCTTCTACCCATTTTGTAACAAAATCTGTACAAACCAAGATATGCTTTTTACTTAATGATGTTGGATTTATTGGCGCTATAAAATCAATAGCCCATTTTTCGAATGGCTCAATCATAACTTGGGGTCATAAAGGAATTTCATTGGTTTGATTAGGCTAGCCCATTCACTGACAACTATCACAACGCTTGACATATTGTTTAGCATCCTTAAACAAGGAAGGCCAAAAGTAACCAACACGCAATACTTTATATGCAGTCTGCTTATCAGTGAAGTGGCCTCCACAAGGTTCATCATGAGCAGATTTGAATATTTCAAACACTTGCTCCTCTCTTACACACCTACAGATAATCAAATTTGGACCAGTGTAAAAGAGATCTCCTTGAATCTAGGAATATGCAGCACTTTTCTGAACAATACTCCACTTTTCACGAGCGGACAAGTGGGGTGGTGTTTTCCTAGTAACCAAGTAATTAGCAATGTCAGCAAACCACAGGGAATCTGTTGACATAGCAAAAAGATGTTCATCCGGAAAATCATCATTAACAGGAGTTGCTTCACCAGGATTATCTAATCTAGAAAGAAAATTTGCTACAACATTAGATTTTCCTGGTCTATCAACAATAGTAATATTAAATTCCTGCAACAATAGTAACCACCTAGTCACTCTACCACTAGTTAATGGTTTATTCATCAAATATTTAATCGCGGAATGATCAGTATGTACAAATACTTCATATCCTATAATATAGTGCTTGAACTTATTAATTGCAAAAATTACAGCGAAAAACTCCTTCTTTGTAACTATATAATTTAATTTAGCAGAAGACAAATTCTTACTAATATAATAAATAACATAGGATTGTTTATTTTCCTCTTGTCCTAAAGCTGCGTCAATAGCCAAATCTAAAGCATCAGAGGAAATATGAAAAGGCAAAGACTAGTTAGGACCTCTTAAAACTAGTGCATGTATTAACTTTTCCTTCAATGTTTCAAAAGACTGTTGGCAAGCTGTGGTCCAAGAAAATTCACTATCCTTAGATAGAAGTCGGAAAAGAGGAGCAGCTATCTTAGAAAATTTTTCAATGAATCTCCTATAGTAACCAACATTTCCTAAAAAACCTCTTACTTCCCTTTGAGTTTTGGGTGCAGGAAGATGCATAATGATTTCGATCTTTGCTGGATCAACCTGGATACCTTTACTAGAAATCAAATGTTCAAGTACCACTCCTGTTTTGCACATTAATCTACATTTCTTGTCATTGAAGGCGAGATGGGCTTCCTGACTACGAAGAATTACTTTTTCCAGATTTTTGAGAGCTTCTTGAAAAGAATCACTAAACACAGAAAAGTTATCCATATAAATTTCTACAAATTCTAGATCAGTAAAAATGGCCAGGACTGCCCTTTGAAAGGTAGTCGGGGCATTACATAAACCAAAGGGGAGCACTCTATAAGCAAATGTACCCCATGGACATGTAAAAGTGGTTTTGTCCTGATCTTCGGGTGTGATCTGTATTTGGTTATAACCACTGAATCCATCCAAAAAGGAAAAATATTTCTTTCCTGCAAGGGTATCAAGCACCTAGTCAATGAAAGGGAGAGGGAAGTAATCTTTGAGAGTGGCTTTGCTTAATTCTCGATAATCAATACAAATACGCCATCTTCCATCTTTCTTAGGTACTAGCACTAATGGAGAGACCCACTGACTGTCGGAAATAGGATAGATAAAACCAACATCCAAGAGTTTATGTACTTCTTCCTTCACAATATCTCTTAGAGCTAGATTCATTCGCCTTTGGGGTTGTCAGATAGGTCGGGCTCCTTCTTGAATATAGATATGATGTGTACAAGTTTCAGGAGGAATACCCTTCATGTCTTCGTAGCCCCATGCAAAGGCACTAAGATGGTTTTGCAACAAATTCACAAGCTGCTCTTGCTAAGATGAGTCCAAATCTGAACTAATATACAAGGATTTACCAGGGCTAATCTCAACAAGAGTGGTATCAGGCTCAGGAGTACTCATGGGGGTGGTAAAATGCAACAGTACAGAAGAATGAGAATCATGGTTATCTTGAAAATCTAGGCTGAAAATCTGGCTTAACAGCTTAAAATTAGGCATAGTGTCTAGATTATTCAGGAAATCTTGAATCTCATCTTCTTGTGAAGACCCAGTATGCTGATGAATAAAGGAAGTGGGTTGAGTCTCATCATCACTGCTCTGATCCAACCATAAAGTACCTTGAAGGTCCTGAATGGATCTGGCAGGGGGATATAAGGTAACTTTCTTCCTAGAATCTCCATGTGAAATATACATATCACCGAAGCGACGTCCAATATATGCATCAACTGTAGTAAGCCATGGTCGACCCAAGATCAAGGGATGTCCTCCTACTGGGTTCTTTGGCTGAAGCACAATGAAATCAGCAAGATATTCTCAAGAATCTAATGAGATGATCTCATCGTCCAATACTCCTTTTGGCTTAATTTTAGATCTATCTGCTAATTCAAGCACAGTGGGAGTAGGGCGAAGATGAGATAACCGAAGTTGATCCATGGTTTGCTTAGTCATGACATTAATGGCTGCCCCCAGGTCTATAAGAACATTAGAGACAAGGACATTACTAATCTGAACTAAGACAACAAGTTTTCCGGGATCAGTATATTTTTCCATAGACACACATCCCGTCATCAACTCTGCTGCCCTACCAACAAATTGAATGGTTTGGGGTTCCAATCTCTTCCTCCCGGGTTTCTTGAGACAGAGTTCCTTAATAATCTTGGTACAAATAGGGATCTCTTTGATGGCTTGGAGCAGAGGTATCTTAATGAAAATATTCTGAAGCTCTGATGCCAAACTAGTCTCAGAAATAGGCTCACTTCTTTCCATTACTAGCCTCTCTGGGAAGGGAGGCTGGTTGGAAGAAGATGGCAAGGATTCAGAGGGTAAGGGCTTCTTAGTGACAGCTTTTGGAGAATGATTAAGAGTTTCCTCTTCTTCTTTCTCTTCAACAATCACTCTAGGTTGCTTCTAATTTTTTGATGTTACAGTCCTTCCTGATCTTAATTGAATATCATGAACCCCAACTGGAATAGACTGGTACTCGAATAAAGGTGGGTTTGTTACATAGATCATTTGCACTACTTTATTATTTTTAGGATTGGGCATAGGTTGAGCAGGCAACTGAGGAGGTCGAAAAGGTGGAGGTAAAGGTAATGGTGGAGTAGACTGACTTGGAGGTTGAGGCATTGAATAAGGTGTATGTGTAGATGGATATGATTGCATGGGTGGCTGGTAGGAATATGGAGAATGAGTTGGCCCTCTCCAACCTTGTTGCCATGGTTGAGAAGGTTGCCCATGCTGATATTGGTTCCCATACTGCCACTGTTGATTAGTGTTAGGATAAGAATATGCATGTGAATTATAACCAAAATAGTGTGGAGAAAATTCAGGAGCCATACTTGCACCTACCTGAGACCAATTTCTTTTTGTTTCCATAGCATACAAGTATTCAGCTTCAGGTTGTCGCCTTGTAAATACAACTTTAATTCCTGGTATAGAGGGACATTTTTTTGTGACATGGTCTTCTGCACAAATAGCACACTTATCAGTTTCTTTCAAATTAAGAGGAAATTCTTTAGGAGGATGCTTGTCTCTACATTTAGGACAGAAAATACTTAATGACTCTTGTTCATTCATGAGTTTTTGCTGAAATTTAAAAGAGTCCAACTATTCGGTAATAGTATTCATTATGTCAATTTTCATGTTTTCCATTTTATTTTCTAGTCCAATAATCATAGCATCAGTAGATTCGGTTTTTCTACTTCTGTTTCGAGTTCCTCTACTGGATCTATACTGATTTCTTGAAAATTTCCTGCATAATTCACAAATTTGTTCAAAAGTTTGCTGAGAAATATCACCTTGTCCTAACATATTTAACTTATTTCTACCATTATCAGTAAGTCCTCTTAAGAACAAGGTTCTAATAGTACTGGAATCAAGCTTAAGTTTCAACCTTTGTAAAATATATAGAAATCTTTCTAGGTAATCTTCAAGAGTTTCATCATCATCCTGTATGATTGTAAAAATCTCATCCTGCATGTCCCGAGTTTTGCAATATTCTTGATATTTAGATAAAAACACTCTCTTCATCTGATCCCTATTTCCTCCTAACCCCATAAACCAGCGTAAAGCTGAGTCCTTGAGAGTAATAGGAAATAATCTTAGCTTCTGAGCATCAGTTGAATAATCATAACTTCTACACAAAATATCAAACTCGAATAAAAAAGAGTCAGGATCTTCATGAACTTTACCATGGAAATGAGGGAGAGATGATGGTGGAATACTCTTCATTTGTGCCACAGTATCGGGGTCCACAATTGGAAACACAAAAGTGGATTGTTCCCCACCTACCTAGTTTTCACCAGTCCCTTCCACATGATCTTCATGGTCTGCCATTATTTCCCTTTTGCTCCCAACAGACTGAACCACACCTGAGCTATTGTCACCAAAATCTAGGTGGATTGTTCCTGCGTGATGGGTTTGAATTGGATTGGGCTTCCTGCTCACAGAAGGAGACCCAATATGAGAATTGTTTTCAGAATTATTTTAGCCCTTAGTGGGCTTTGAACTCTTACCTTTTTTAGGCATTCATTTCAAAAAGAAAGAAAAATAACAAAACAATTTCTAATAAAAAAAAGTTGTCAGAAATCAATCAACACCAGTAAAATTCCTTCAAAGAAGTTTTTCCTACAAACAAAAATAAAGGAAAAATTACCTATATTGTATAATCAGAAAATTCTTATCAAATCAAATTGCCTCCGCGGCAACGGCACCAAAATGTTGGGTGCAGGAATTGCACTTAAGAAAACTCCTCAACACTTAATTGTCAACCCGGGGCATTCGTAAACTTATAGATGAAGCACAGGCAATGCCAGAGATGGCATGAATTTTCCTGATAGAAATTCCTACTTTCTTAAAGAAAATCTTGCAGAGGCGAAAGAGTAAAAGATAACTGAATCATCAAAGTAATCTAGTGCTGGAACAAGAAAGAATGCATTTGCAAAGGAATCAAAATAAAAAGGCAATCACTCCAATTGATCAATTTTTATCTACTGAGTATGTGTTATGTTTTTCTTTAGCAGAGACACTTAGTAGTCTCATCAGATGGGCCCTTCAAACCTGCTTATATAAAGATTTCCTTCTTGCACTAATCTGTCATGCACTATCACAATCTGCTTGCACTAGTGCAGGGAAAGAGATTTATGCAGAGAGTATAAATGGTGTCTTTACTAAAAGTGTTTTACTTCGTGCAAGGGGTTGAACTCTTTCAGGTTCAGAGCACTCAGATCCCATGACAAGAAACTAGTTCTTGCACCAGATCAGAGCTTCTTGCACTTAGCATTTAATTTTTGAAATAAGTGCTTAGTCACTGCAAATGTATTATACTGTGAAATCAAATTGCACACATAAAAATGAATGTTTCTAATTTTAACATAGTGCAGAAATAGAGAAACAATCCATATAATTTATCATGTCATGAAGTATTTGATGAAAGTAAGAAAACTGTTGGAAGTAAACTAAAAAGGCTTGGTGCATCACACCAACGTGCATTGGTGCAGGTTTATTTCTCCTGCTTGGACCAGGCGGGGAAAACCAATCAAACAAAATTGCAGAAAATGAATAGCACACCAACATGCATTGGTGCAAGTTTATTTCTCCTACTTGGACCAGGCGAGGAAAACCAATCTGAAATCAAGTGCAGGAAAATGAATAGCACATCAATGTGCACTGGTGCAAGTTTATTTCTCCTACTTGGACCAAGCGGGAAAACCAATTTGAAATCAGATGCAGGAAAATGAAATTTAGCTACTTCACAAAGTGGATCTGCTTTCACTCAAACAGGAATACATGTGTTGGAAATTAAATCACAGTTGACAATATAAGCATAAATTATAAGAAAAAAAAATAGGGTAAACGTGCTGGGTTGGCTGGGCCCTAGCCAACTAGCCCATTTCCCTTTCAAATAGAAACACTACTCAGTACTTTATCAATTCATCAACTTTCAAACACAGAAATATGATTTATGAAACATGAGGTGGAGCTCCCTTTCTTATTAATTCATTGAGGCAAATACATGCGTGAATACATAGTCCAGCCCAGATTCGGGCAATAACAAAATACAAGCCTGTTACCACCTCTCTAGCTATATCTCTATTCTATACAAACTTCTATCAAAAAAGCTATCTTGTCCTATTTACATTCTTCATTATATAGATATTTGGTGGAAGGCAAAAATATCGTTTAACCAATTACATAACCGATATGCAAAATTTAGCTTCTCGACCTTCAAAATTAGGCAATTCAACAAAATTGGCCATAGCCAATCTCCAGCTGTTCATTCTTCATAAGTTCGATATTGGATGCCTTTAGATTGACCTTGTTGTCGTGGCTGGAGCTCGGCTGCCTTCAGATCTATCCTGCTGTCATGGCTGAAGCTGTGCAAAACGAGGCAGTGATCAAGGAGGTCCAGATCTGTTGCAAGGATTCATTGTGTTGGCACCAGTGCAAGATCTGATCCTGCACTAGGATTAGCGGTCATGGTAAGAACTTGACTACCAAATAAGCATTGGATATATAGATAAGTTACAAGAGTGATTATAAGCAAGAAATCATGTAATGAATAATTAATTAATGCTAAGTTAAGTTAAAAATATGAAATATAAAGTTCATACAAAATATGTCATCATTCTTAGACTAGCGCAAGATGAGGGTGTATAAGAGAGGTAAAACAGCGATAAATGGTTATAATTTAGGAAGGGAAAAATGGCCAAAAGAACCAAGGTGGAATACATTTCCTCAAGGAATAATTTGCTACATAGTGAATCGCCTAACCCAATTGAGGGTTTGATACTTGTCTAATTTATGATGTTTTGCATAATTTTTGGCTTGTAACCTCTCCAAAAGTTGAATGCGGTGTCCATGGCAGTGTTAGGAATTCCTTGGTTTATTATTCATGGTGTGATTTCTATTCAGGATTCCATGCTCGAATTTTGTCTATCTCAGATTATATTTGAACTCTGCAGAGTATGTGCATGAATTGTTTTTATTTAAATTATGAATATGCGGGGTTGCAACAACTTGTTCTACCGGAGCCTGTCTGAGTATTGCTCAAGTGTTGATTCGGTGATGTGTTTCTCGCTAGTAATGGTAGAAAAGATTAGTTTCACCCTTAACCTTCACTACAGTTTCCATGTATATAGTTTTGTTTCTTCCCTCACACGATTGTTTGGAAAGTTCTGAGTTTTTACTCATGCTTTTCATATATTTTATGAATTTATACTTTGTTCAGTTTATAGTTGTTGCACATACAAAATGGTAATAACTCCCTATTGAAGTACATAGTCTGTTTCTTTCTAGTCTAAGACACAAAACATATAACTCTAAAATACCTAACACAAGCATAATATTTACAATACTTCATATGTTATTATTCATCAGTCACTATAGCATCATTATTTTAATAATCATCAACCATTAATAGCATCATTTTTTTAATAGTCATTAAGTCATGAGAGTTTGAGTGCTTATCTGTTCACTGCCTTGTAGTTTTTAGTTCCTCTTCGGGAAGATCTCACCACCCAGCTGTGAGTCTGGAAATTTCGTCCAGGCTCTCCCCCGATCTCTTATTGGTGTCTGAGTATGTACAAATTATTCAACCCTTTACCACATTAATATGTCAATCCGGGTGCGTACACTTTTCAAGGTAACACGTAAGGTATATGCAGGAGAAAGGTTACAATCTTACATTGACCAAGGTTTCATGACTAAGAAATTAAAGAATTGTTGTAACAGTAATGGAAATAAAATTGCAGAAAGAAAAGCATTCACAACAATATATGGAAATCTGTAACAGCAATAAAGAAAATACAAACAGTAAAAAATATACATAAAAAGGACACACGCATGTTATAGACATTTTTGTGCCTTACAGCTCTAAGCATGAAATGTCCATAAACCAAGGGATCCTAAGTCCCTAAAAGTGTTGTTCTAGCTCCTAAAGAAACAAGGTCAAAAAATTACAGCTTCTCCCAGAAGTTCTCCACCAGAAACTGCTCAGAACTAGTCAAATCAGGATCATTTCAGCTGCTCCACTAGCTAGCTGCGTTGCAAAGCACCCAAATACACTGGCTAGGTGCATTGCAACGCACTTGAATGCACTACCAGGGTGCATTGAGCGGGAAATGACAAGTGGCAGAGTCATTCCACGAGGTGGAGAGACAATGGAAGCTTCCAGAATCTTCTCCAATGACACTTGCCTCACTGAATTCGACCAGTGATGAGTAAGAGGCTCTCAGTCTCCAAGTGGAAGCAAGAACTGACAGAGAGAGGCCTCTAATCAATTCATGAGCTGACTCATCCTCTTTGCATACATCTATATATGGATCCCTCACCAAGAGATCCAGGGGCTGGAATTTTGTACATTGCAGAGAATTGTTGTTGGTTTTGAGATAGAGATCAGAGTATTGGGTGATTTATGCTTTGTTGGAGGTGAAGAGGGGATTCCTTTGCTGGGGGGTTGATGCTGGATCAGGAATCATCGGTTGTAACTCCTCCTGGACCTTCTTGTTATATCAATAAAACTATTTGAGTTTCTCCTACATGCTTGTGTATCAATGATGTTTTGTTATATTTGCATGTTTAGCTTAAATCTGATCCTAAGCTATTTATGAACATAAATCCATGTCTTTGTGTAGTTTTCCTCTTCTGTGATCTTGCAGGAACTTGGTGAAGTTGGGCAAGTAAGGGAGCAGGTAGCTGGAAGCTGTCAAAGAGGAGAGAGATTGGATCAAAGGACTAGCGCAAGACACAGGTTGGTTCATCCTATTCCTCTTCGTTTATAGTCATAAACAAGAATACGAAAGTAGTTTTCTCTGTTTGTTTCTAAGGTACTGTCACACCTTAGTGGGATAGGGGCGTTCTGAGTAGGCACTTTTCCCGTTAACAAAATGGCGACTCCATTGGGGATCGTGTCTAGTTAGTTTGTTTGTGTTTCTCTTGTTGTTTGTTTCATAAACACAGAAGTAGCAATCGAACTGCATTTTCCATTATCAAATGCAAAGTAGATACCTACTACTTCAATCCATTCACTGGATTTGTTTATGATTTGAACAGCTGATTCACAAACGATCTGATTACCCTTTGTGATAGCTCTTAGACCTCCTTTAAATCCACCCTCTGATTGTGCATTACTGATTGCTTTTACCCGACCAAAACCATAGATTAAACTGCAAACGGTGACCGAGAACCCGGATAGAATTCTCGTTTCTGCCCCAGCGCAGGTGCTGTGAAGAGTTTCTGCATTTCAGCGCAATTCCCGAGAGGGCAACCTGCGTTGCAATCCAGTTTCTCTGTGTACCAGGTGCGTTGATCAGCTTAGCCCTGTGCAGCTGAGGTTCTTTGCTCATTTTTTCCAGTTTTGTCTCTGATTTTTTCAACCTGTGGTCAGTGTGTGTTTCTGTTTAAAAACCCCTTTTCTTTGCCTTAATTCTGCCTCAGTTGTATAAAAGAAACTGTATTTGTTTTTGTGTGTTTGTTGCGTCATTTACAGTTTCCCATTGCAAAAGTAGAATAACCATACTGTCGTCCTTTGATTTAGATATGTCGTAAGTGTCGATTTCGATCTTAGGAGAAAGTTTATTTGCTGTTGACAGTTGATTATGCTTTTACTTTTGCCTTTGGCTTGAATTTGTGAATTTCTAGTGTCGAAACATGTGTTTACTTCAAAATCATAAAGTGTCGTAATCGTCTCTACCTTTTGATTTCGAAAAGAAGCTTGTTTGTGTTTGTCACTTGAAAATGAATTCAAATTTGTACAACAACTTTCTTTTTAGGCATCAATATTAAGAAAGTGAGAAACAAATACATGCACATGTGCATTTGCATATTGACAGCCTGTTTGGCTTGATTTAGGAAAAGTGAATTTACGGTGTGCTCTTTGCTCTTTGAGAAAAGATTGTGTCTTTCTTTTCCCCTTGTAGCTAGGATTTTCATTGCTGAAAAGAGATAAAAGCTTTCTTATCATCTTTAGATTGCATTTTAGGAATTACATCTACATCTCGTGGTGAACCCAAAAGGCAAACTCCATAAGAAAGATCAACCTAAAATAAATTCAATGAACTTAACAACGCTTTGTAACTTAACGCACAACATCTAGAGGTCTAGTCTAGAGACGTATTTCGGCGTCGTAAAGCCTGGTAACTGTTGTCCTCACTGATGGTTGGGTGATTCCTCCACTTTGAGACGATAAGTGCCAGTACGGACTTGTGCTCCCACGTACCGTCGAGTATATATTGGGAGACCCCTATAGGCATAAAACCTTTATCCATAGGAAGCCGTGTCAGCCGCCCTACTGATCGCAATGCACCGAACACAGCATTCGGGAAGATTGACTGTCGTACCATAAAAAGTATTCTACAGTTTTGCGATTGGTTTGGTACTCCCTCTACCTAGACCTCCAGAGCAGTCCCTTTCGTTCCTTTTCAGACTCCTTAACGGAAAAGGTCCATCTGAGCACTTGTCACTTCAGGCTCATTGAAATCGAAGGAGACTAGAGTCATCTTTTGTTTTTTCTCGACTCTTAAAAACTGAAAAAAACAAGTTGTGTCAAAAGCGTCTAAAATTCATTTAATACGGAAACATAATTTCCCTTTTATTTTAGTTGATCGAGTAATCCGCAATCATGGAAGAAAGTCAATTGAAACCCCGTCGTTCGCGGAGGCTTACGAGTCAGCCGTCTTTGTCTCCGGAAGCGAAACCAGTACGGACAAAGCGAACTCGTTTAACCGGATCCAAGTCTCCTATCAAAGTTAGAACAAGTGTTCCAACAACATCAGAGACTTCGGTTACTCCAAACATTTCTGGAATCCCTGCCTCAACAGAAGAAGTTCAACAGCCACAGAATGACAGTGGTACTGATCCTAGTTTGAGAATAAACACTTGTGTTACTGAACCAGTTCCATCTATAACCGGTTCAGAGAGTCTTACTCTTCAAACATCTGTCGCTGCCTCTTCGGCACCAGAAATATTTTACGGACCTGACGGTCTTCCCCTTCCACCTGGTTTGATTGCGATAGAATAAATTGTAGAAGATCCTCAAGCAAGTACTCCAACGCACTTTGGAGTCGGGATCACTCTATTTCCTCCGACATCAGAAGTTAGTCTACCACCAGCGGAAGTTCTTGTAGAATCGCTAGGTAATCTTTTGGATAAACTCCAAATGTCTGAGCAACCGTCAACATCTAGGACTGTGTCGTCTAACACAGCGACAGCAGAACTCCCTGCCGTCACTCCGACAATGTTCGCCGGCATACCATCTGTCCCAACTAGCTCTCAACCGCTAGAAGGAGCCCACTCAGGGGCTATTTCGACAGTCTGGTCCGTTCCTATTTGTTCATCTGGAATAATATCCGGAAACTCTTGTGTTGAGTCTCAACAAATTGATCCATTTGGAGGTCAATTTGGGCAGTCTAGTCCCCAAGGGCAAACAATCCCCTTGAGTTCTGGATTACCACCGTATGGGGGGCAGTATACCCTTTCATTATCCCCTCCGGGAGGATATCCATACGAGAGTTCACAGCAATATTCAGGTTATACTGGAATTACCTCAAGTGGTTGGGTACCTATACTACCTCAACAACCAAGGGTTGTGTATTCGATGCAACAATGTGTACCTATGTCGAATATCCCGACTACACCAGCTATTGTGACGGTGTCACAAGTTCAAACGCTGCCTGTTGTATGTCAACCTCAGATTTCTCAGGTTGTAATGCAACAGCCCCTTGACCCTGTGACTCAACCACAATTGCCAACTAGTGGGGCGACACAGGTCCAGACGGGTACAATTACCCCACACCTTGGTCCAACGGTTAGTATAGCGCAACAACACATGGCTTCACAACCGTGGCTGGTGCAATACCAACAACCACAATTCCAGCAAGTATACCAAGGTGCTGAGCAGCAGATCTTTGCGAACAGTGGACAGTCGTACATTCAAAATGGTCAAAATCAACCATTTTATAATGGTCAAGTCCACCAACCTTACCAAACATACCAGCATCAAATGCATTATGCCGGTATGCAAAGACCAACCGCTCAGGCGATTCCATCGTATCCTGGGTATGCTTCACCTAACCTGAATCAACAGTTACCATTCGTGGCAACTTTAGAGTCACCTGATTTAAATCGGTTAACAAACGATCCAATTGCTTACGCCCCTTGGTGGCCAACGATTCCGCATAAACTTCCATCAAATATTCCTAAATTTAATGGAAATCTGGGTGAAGATCCATCGAATCACGTGATGACATTTCATCTATGGTGTTCATCAAACACGTTAAATGATGATTCGATAAGGCTTCGCCTCTTTCAGAGGACGTTAACGGGTCCAGCGGCAAAATGGTACATTGAATTGCCTAGAGCTTCGTTCGACAACTTCAACACCTTAGCCACAACCTTTTTAACCCATTTTCAATTACCGATAAGGTATGAAACGGGAACAGAACTCCTTACCAACTTCAAACAGACAACGGCCACTCACATATCTGATCATATACATGAGTGGCGACATCGTCGTAGGATGGTAAAAACGTACGTTCCCGATCAGCTATTAGCTGAATGGTTTATCAAGTCATTATTACCTTCCATCACGGAATATGTGGCAAAGGGGGGAGTCATAACGGAAAAGAAAGTTATCGCTCATGCACAATATCTAGACTTGATTTATACTCAGTCCGGCACGCTCTACGACAAAATACCTGACGCCCCTAGACCGGAATTCTCAATTCCTCCTCCTCCTAAATCGAACAATGACTCTCACGCCGACGATGGCGTGATTGGCACAACAGACACGAAATCGACAAAGGCTACATCCAAGAAAGCCCGTAAGATTTCAGATCAAAATGAAAAAGACGAACTTCTTACTTCGGAAGTAAATGTCGTATCGACAGATAAGGGCAAAGAAACCAAACAACCAGGAAGCAAGAAGAAAGGCAAAGGGAAGAAGAAGAAACAGGATGAATCATCACCTGAAAAATCTTCTTCAAACCCTCTTGGAAATAGGAAACCCCCTGCAGGGTGTCACATATGTGATGAGGATCATTGGACAAAAGAATGTCCATACAAAGCTGAGCTTAAGAGATTCTTTAAAAGTTCGAAAACCTCAGCTGTGTTAACTGATCCGTTTCCAAATCCAGGAGCAAATCTGGTTGAAAGTGGAAATGCTTCCCCGTCTCAAGTGCTAATGTTGTCGATTTCGAAACAACAGAATGATGCTTTGATTTCGACAAGGAACAAAGATTACGGGAATCCGCACCTGTCGAACAACAAGGATAATGACCCACCGAGTAGTTCGACGACAACTTCGACAGAAGTTGTACCACCCACCATTCCTGAATTGACAATAAAACCGCCAAAGGGAGTAGTACACAAGTCTACAATTAATCCCCGCGCTAGAGCGGCGCAACATTATAACATAGTGGAAGATTTGGCCCAATCGCCATCCGCTATGTCGACTCTTGAAGTACTACAAAATTGCCCATCCCAAAAGCAGGCTTTGTTATCAGCCATTGGTGGGATTGATCCTAAGGATTCCAATCTTGTATCCTTCGACCACAAAGGATACGATCCTCAGTTACCGGCTCAACTAGCTTTCCTTGTTCAAATGAAAGCCCTCAACAAAACTGTTCATCGAACAATTATTGATGAGGGGGCATCTACATGTATTATGTCGATGAGTTGCTGGAAAACTTTAGGATCTCCAACCTTGTCACGTTCTGCGATGATGTTAAAAGCATTCGACGGAAGGACATATACCCCGTATGGTATCCTAAATAACTTGAAAGTTGAACTAGGGGGAAAAACGGTAGAAATAGATGTTGAAGTCATCGATGGGAATCTTGATTACAACATCCTACTAGGAAGACCATGGATATATGCCATGGCAGCTGTTGTGTTGACCTATTTTAGAAAGATTGCATTTCCCTTTCAAGGAGGGATTACAATTGTCGATCAACAAAACTTCCTCCCCAATGGTTCTCAAGTTACAGGAAGCATTCCCATGATCCATGGAAGCCCCCATTCGCTTCAGAATATCGGAGTAGGCCTACTAAAAGATCCTATACTAATGGGAACTTTCGCTCTTCCACCTCCAATCAATCTGGCGGAATTAGCGTCGATAGGAACTTGCAATATGATATCTTCTACGAAGATCTCAGAAAACGATATCAATATGGGTCATGCAATGGTTTTGCCCCCAAGCCCAATAGAAATATTATAGCAATCAATGTTTCTAGCATGGGAGGCAAACCCAAATCAATGCTCATCAAGCGTTTGGATAGATAGGTCTAGAGAATATGGTACTCCTTCAGATCCTTGGTCGCAAGTGCATGTCACCGACGAAGGAATTCTCCAAGCTATGGTCATTGAAGGAGCACCATGGAATGATTCCCACCATCGTTCCCATCTTCCGGATTGTGAAGAAGAGACTCAACATGACCTTTATCATCCCTCAGTATTTGAGTTTCTTTCAAATACTGTAAACACGGTGGATTCCGAGCGAAACTTATCCAACATTGAAGAGACTATAGCCATAAATATCTCGACTAAAACAGATGTTGTAGAGAATATTTATGTCGGCAAATGTTGTTCTCCTTCAGAACTGGAAATATATAACGCTCTTTTTCGCGAATTCAGAGATGTCTTTGCTTGGTCATACAGTGAAATGCCAGGCATCGACTCGAGTATCGTTGAACACGAAATTAAGATGTATCCAGATGTTAAACCAGTACGACAACGGCTAAGGCAGGTGCACCCCAAGAAAGCCGCTGCCATTAAGGCAGAAGTTGAAAAAATTCTCCATGCTGGTTTCATCTACCCGGTTCCTCTAACCGATTGGGTATCGAATATTGTCCCTGTTATGAAGAAACAGGGGACGATTAGAGTGTGTGTCGATTATAGGGATGTAAATCAAGCTTGTCCGAAAGACAACTACCCTACACCCTTCATCGACCAGATAATTGATGAATGCGCCGGATGTGAAATCTTTTCATTCATGGATGGATTTTCCGAGTATAATCAAATAAATATCCGCCCACAGGACCAGTCAAAGACTGCATTCATTTGTCCATGGGGCACATTCGCGTATCGAAAATTACCCTTTGGTTTAAAGAACGCAGGGGCGACGTTTCAGAGGGCAATGAATTATGCCTTCCATGACATCAAAAACATCGTTCAACCATACCTCGACGACCTTCCGGCTCATTCGCGAAAGCGGACTGATCATCCGCAGCATTTAAGAGCGATATTTCTACGTTGCCGACACTACAAGATACGACTCAATCCGCACAAATGTGTATTTTGCATCAGTTCTGGTCGTTTACTTGGCTTTGTAGTCTCGAAGGATGGGATTCGTCTCGACCGTGTAAGGTACAGGCAATCATAAATTTGCCTCCACCTTCAAATTTGCTTCAGATTCAGAAACTCCAAGGGAAAGCAAACTTTCTGAGGAGGTTCATTCCAAATTACGCCGAACTTGCTAAAGGTTATACACATCTTTTGAAAAAGGAGGTACCCTTTGTCTGGGATCAGGTCGCGCAAGCTTCCTTTGATGCTTTAAAAGATTCCCTAATGAAAGCATCTTTAATGTACGCCCCCGATTATCAAAGAGATTTTAACCTGTATCTGGCTGCAGCAGATACAACCATCGCAATGGTTTTAGTTCAAGAAGTCAATGGAATTGAACATCCTATATATTATTTAAGTAAGAACTTAAATGATACAGAAAGCAAATATTCTTATGTTGAAAAACTAGCGCTTGCAGCTGTTCAAGCGATACAAAGATTTCGACACTATGTCCTCTTTCGGAAAACTACCATTCTGTCCGATTGCAACCCCATGACTTATATATTGTCGCGACAGTTGCTGGGGGGAAAATATTCAAAATGGATAGCGATCCTTCAAGAGTTTGATCTGGAATTTGTGAAATCCAAGTCAAAGAAAGCTCTAGTTTTCGCAGAATTATTATGCAATCTCCCATCGTCATCCAACGATGAAACATCCGAAGAATCAATCGTGGATGAAAGTTTGTTTCTGATATCTACAAGCAATGAGTGGTATGGGGATATAATCATTTATCTCCAAACCCAGAAATTCAGGCCAAACACCTCTCACTCTGAACAAAAACGTATTCGATACCAAGCAAAAGACTACATGATCGTCGGTGATACACTTTACCGTCGTGGTATTGATACAGTTCTGAGAAGGTGCCTCACCCATGAGGAGGCCGAAAAAGTCCTGAATGAGTGTCATTCAGGCGCGTGTGGGGGGCATCAATCTGGATATGCTACAGCACAAAAAATATTACGAGCAGGATACTTCTGGCCAACAATATTCAAAGATTGCATAACCGCAGTCAGAAGTTGCCATGCTTGTCAAATTTTTGATAGCAAAACCAGAAGACCACCCGCACCTCTACAGCCAATATTTGTTGTTGGGCCATTCGCCAAATGGGGCATCGATTTCATGACATGTAACCCCACCTCGACCGGGGGGCATGGGTATATCATAGTCACAGTTGACTATTTTACCAAATGGGCCGAGGCGATGCCTACATTAGATAATACTGGTGAAACAGCTGCCCTTTTCTTTTTTCAATCATGTAGTCGCCAGATTCGGCGTACCACAGGCTATAGTCACAGATCATGGATTGAATTTTCGCAATCACATGATGCTCGAATTAGCTGCCAAACTAGGATTGTCTCACGACAGCTCTACTCCGTATTATCCGCAAGCCAACGGACAAGTTGAAGCGATCAACAAGGTCCTGAAGCGCATGTTGCAAAGGATGATCGGAGTTCACAAAAGAAGGTGGCACCTAATCCTGTACTCAGCCTTGTGGGCTTACCGAACATCGGTAAGGAATGCAACCGGGTTCACACCCTTCCAACTGGTATATGGCCTGGAAGCAGTCTTACCAGTCCAGTGTGAAATCTCATCTCTTAAACTCGCAATCGATCTCCTCCCCGGAACTTCAAAAGAAGAGGCTCGTTTCTTGGAATTAATCCAATTGGATGAAACCCGTCGTGACATCGCTTTGGCTAACAAAGCCCATAAGAAACGATTCAAGGCGCAGTTCGACAAAAATGTCAAACCCCGTGTCTTCTCAGAAGGTGACTTGGTCTTGCTTTACGACCAAGAATCCGATAAATTGGGAGCAGGTAAATTTAAGTCTTTATGGATGGGCCCCTATATTGTTAAACGAGTGCTAGCAAAAGGAGCCTACGAGTTAATGGATTATGACGGAGTTCCACTGGCACAACCTCGTAATGGGTTGTACCTCAAGCGTTACTATGCATAAATAGTAACCAATATGCTTTTGTTATATTTTTGTTTCCGCTAAAGTGTTTTTTTTGGTCGAGTAATCCACCTTTTTGCATTTATTGCAGATGTCAAACCTTTTGGAGCCATGTGTTGGATATGCCGACGGAGCGAGTCGTAGTTCGCGGAACCTGTCCTCCGCAGCCTGGGCCATTTTTGATCCAAGCGGCGAGTTAGTAAGTTTCAGAGGTGTATGTATTGGTCAATCAACGAATAACATCGCTGAGTATAGCGCGTTGATAGAACTTCTCTCTGATGCCATCACCCATGGTATACGCCGACTAATTGTCAGGCTAGACTCACAACTCGTAATACTACAACTCAATGGTATATATTCCGTCTGAAACCCAGCTATTTATCGCATGTTCCTAAGGGTTAAGATTTTGGAAAGACAATTTGATCTTATTCAATACCAACATATTTCCAGAAACTTAAACACATTAACTGACTCATTAGCAAACTATGTGTTAGATAGACATTTGCAACATTTATAAAAAGAAACACATCATCAATGTTTTACATGTGGATCATATAGCTCAACCAAAATAAAACCCCGAAAATCAAAATATATATAGCTGTTTATGGTTTACATATAATGTTCTGTAACCAAGACAAAATCGGTCGCATGACCCAAAAACTCAAAATTCTAGGGGGCACCCTAGTCTAATGATGCTCGTGATAGCAAGTCACAGCCTGTGCGATCATGCGTAAGAGACGAGTCCATCGTCTAGGCACACCAGTAGTATGCCGTTGTAACTGCAAAGGTAGCTCGTCAATCCTCACATCTGGAATACCGAGAGTAAGGCTCTCAACCTTCTCCTGCACAGCTATGAGAGTCTCGGCCACATCGAGATCACGAAGAATAACTCTCCCAGCGGCCTCTCCTGCCGGGGCAACAGCTGGTACTCTCAGGCGAACTACTGGACGAACAGGACCAACATCTGCATGTACACATGAGTTTGATTAAAGTCTTGATAGAATAAAGCACAAGGACATTATAAATAAAAACAGTAAACAGTGATATGGTCAAAGATTTTACCAATAGCACCCCACTGCTCGCCATCCGGCAGTACTAAATCTGGATCACCCCGGAAGTCCATGCCAGCATATGGATACTCGGCATAAACCATCTCCTGACGATCGAACCACCTGAAGAAGGTATCGGAAAACGAAATCTGAGATTGGCTAGCATGCCTAGACATATGGTCAACCCATCTCTGCATACGTGGTTCAGTAGGAGAAGGTAAGTCGAGTGCAATGTACTGCGGCTACATCAATGGTATCTTCTCCAAGGCAAAGGCGCTCAAAATAGAACCGAACCCAAAGTTCTTCAACCTCCCGTTCTTTATCTTGGTCAACTGATCTTTCATCACAAGAAGTACTGCGTCGCACCAGTTGAACACCTTCGGTTGGAGGCATTCCAAGGCATGCTGCATATAGGATCTGTTGGCTACATGAAGAGACGCGCTACCGGCCATCCTACCAAAAGTAAATAGGATAGTCCTAAGGGACCTATCAGTGACATCACAGATGATGATCTTGCCGTCTTTACTCGGCTGAGATCCTTCCCTGCAATACTGGTGAACATAATCTCTCACAGAATCGCCTCCTCGAGCTGAACCTGACAAAGAGATGGGGGCACCCCGCCTCGACAAGCCAGTCAAGAAATAGATGTCTATTGCAATCAAGGGGATGGATTTGCCCCTAATCTGGAAAACCTGGTTGATAGGATCCCAAGAGTCAAGCAAATACTTCAGTAAGTTAATCTGCTGTCTCATGCTAGAGATGCGGAAGAACTTCAGCAAGCCACAATTCCGCAGCGCGTTCACTGTAACTGGATCATGTAGGGAAATCATGTCCTCTTCTTCATGTTCTCGTTCTCGCCATGCAAGGGTCATCTTGCTCCGAGATCTCTGAAAAACAAACAAGAGAGGAGTTAGATCCTGATTTTGATGAGAAACAGGCAAAAATTTCATCAAAAACTGTGCAACAAATTCCCTTTCTACGCCCAACGCACCTGCAGCAGTGTTCCAACTGCGTTGAATGTCAAACTGCCTTCATACAGGCCAACATTCAGCGCAGGTTTCGATGTGCTAAGGGTGTGTTGATGGCAAAACGAACCCCTCAAACCCCAGGGGCTCAGAAAAGCAGGGAATGAAGCACAGAATGCAAAAAGGAAACCATGAAATGAAAGAGCTCAGATTTAGCTCCTACCTGGTCCAGACAGTGCCGAGAATCGTCCACAGAATCTCCCGAAATCAGCTGATGAAAATCGAGGGGGAAAAGGCACCTCCAAAGTTCCAACAAACCAAGTTCAAATGAAATGGTAAAATGAGAGTTGAAAATACAGTACTATCTTTGGAAAGATGAAGCTATTTATGGTAAAAATCAAAACAAGACCATCTAATCGAGCAATTTTAGCACATAGTTCAAGCTCGTTAAAAAATAAACATAAGAAATGAGCAAATGTTTCCACCCACGTTTAAGCTCGTTAAAAAATGAACTATTCCCCGGTAAATAAACACCGTGAATGAAGCATTTCAGCCATTAAAGCCTTGGTCGTGTTTGCACCGTCACCTCCACTTTTCGTTGGCCGATCATTCACCTCCATTTGGTTGTTTACCCATTTTGAGGAACAGCTACGAAGAGTGATTTCACTAGCCATCCTTGTGACACTGCCGTGATTGGAAAATTCCAACCCTTACCTGGAATCAGCTGCTACCCATTTTATCACTCGTTCCTCAAAAGGCGAGTCTTCTTTAAGCTCTTTTCAACTGACTCGTAAAATATGAAAAGATTGCCGAGTTTTGGCCTTCCAGCTCGTTAAAGCGACCGGAAGTGCTATCCCTCCTCTAGATTTTAATCTTTTTGGACCTGAGGGATTATTGCACAAAAAGATCGAGCGCTTGTTTTGTTCGGCTCGTTAAAACTATCGAAAATTCATCCCTTCTGTATTGTTTTATACCTTTTCGGACTTAAGGGATTAGATGACGAAAAAGGAATTTCGGAGTTACCTTTACGTACCTTTTCAGACTCTCTAAAAATGAAAAGGACCGAGTTATCTTTGTCGTTAAACTCGTTAAAAAGATTAATAGCGACAAACTTGTCTTTATACGAGAACGAGTTTCACTATCGCTAGGCTCGTTAAAACATAGCGATGGGTTTTCCCGAAGGGCAAATTATAGAACAAGCACATGTTATCCTCCTCAAGCTTGAAAAAAATAAAGAGGTACTGGTCAGCAATGACTGGGGAAAAATTGGGAAGAAACTCAAAGAATCTTTATTGGTAGCAAGTCGCTCTTGAACATGACACTTCCACTCCGTGCTTGAGTCGGGTTGGGTTGTTTCATTCACCGGTCACATCACCATGGTCACGCCATACCATCCACATTTGGGGTAAATGCTACCAATCCATCACATAAGTGTCGCCGACATGTTCAAGAGAAGTCATCCAGAGAAGTCACCCGTGTCCCATCCACTACCATACATTATACTTCATTCTTTCATGACCGCCACCCTGAACCATATATCACCAGATCGTTTTCACCTCCATCAAAATCATTTGCTCTGTTCCGTGTCATTGATGTGGGATTCATTAAGGCCCTCCTTTGACGGATCGCTTCTTGTCGACATCAGCTCATTATCCAAGAAGTTGATCTAGGAACAACCCCTTCAGTACTTTGAAGCTTGCATGCCTCAATGGCAAGTTTCTCACTTCTGGCGACAGGTATACATCAATGACCTTCGACCGAAATATTTTGCGTGGTGTTCGACGCCAAGTCCTTTATTCACACCACATGAATTGTACTGCAGTACCTTGAGGGTCATTATCATTATCGGTGATTCCTCTCGCGCTTGTTAACAGTTTACATCATTGACTGGTAATCAAGCGATGTCTTTCCATGTTCGACTTCAAAACATTTCTCACATGGATCGACTTGTACTTCGAGTGAAGATCGGACAAGATTGAAGACCCCGGATCTAGTTTCATCCATCCGGGCTGCGATATATATTCAGGAAAAATAAAGACATTGAAATGTACAGCATTGCAGCACAGATAATCATCCTATCAAAAGGATGATGACTTCATCAGAATCATCAGTCTACCATCAGACGATTGTCTATCCTATGTACATGAAAATAAATTTATAAAGCTGAGCATGGGAATGCCCGCCTCAGCTAGATCATGAAAACAGTATGAAGATAATGTATTGTATTATATCTTATTACAGGTCTCCTCCCAGCATTGAAAGAACTTCGGATCCTCCTAATAAAGCATTTCACCCGATAAACGGCCTCATACTTTAAGGGGGCAACTGTTATAGACATTTTTGTGCCTTACAGCTCTAAGCATGAAATGTCCATAAACCAAGGGATCCTAAGTCCCTAAAAGTGTTGTTCCAGCTCCTAAAGAAACAAGGTCAACAAATTACAGCTTCTCCCAGAAGTTCTCCACCAGAAACTGCTCAGAACTAGTCAAATCAGGATCATTTCAGCTGCTCCACTAGCTAGCTTCGTTGCAAAGCACCCAAATACACTGGCTAGGTGCATTGCAACACACTTGAATGCACTACCAGGGTGCGTTGAGTGGGAAATGACAAGTGGCAGAGTCATTCCACGAGGTGGAGAGACAATGGAAGCTTCCAGAATCTTCTCCAATGACACTTGCCTCACTGAATTCGACCAGTGATGAGTAAGAGGCTCTCAGTCTCCAAGTGGAAGCAAGAACTGACAAAGAGAGGCCACTAATAAATTCATGAGCTGACTCATCCTCTTTGCATACATCTATATATGGATCCCTCACCAAGAGATCCAGGGGCTGGAATTTTGTACATTGCAAAGAATTGCTGTTGGTTTTGAGATAGAGATCAGAGTATTGGGTGATTTATGCTTTGTTGGAGGTGAAGAGGGGATTCCTTTGTTGGGGGGTTGATGCTGGATCAGGAATCATCGGTTGTAACTCCTCCTGGACCTTCTTGTTATATCAATAAAACTATTTGAGTTTCTCCTACATGCTTGTGTATCAATGATGTTTTGTTATATTTGCATGTTTAGCTTAAATCTGATCCTAATCTATTTATGAACATAAATCCATGTCTTTGTGTAGTTTTCCTCTTTTGTGATCTTGCAGGAACTTGGTGAAGCTGGGCAAGTAAGGGAGCAGGTAGCTGGAAGCTGTCAAAGAGGAGAGAGATTAGATCAAAGGACTAGCGCAAGACACAGGTTGGTTCATCCTATTCCTCTTCGTTTATAGTTCATAAAGAAGAATACGAAAGTAGTTTTCTCTGTTTGTTTCTAAGGTACTGTCACACCTTAGTGGGATAGGGGCGTTCTGAGTAGACACTTTTCCCGTTAACAACGCACAACACCTGATCAAAAGAGTGGGCCCAACTCCCTGGTTAGGGTTGTTCTTAACTCACATATTGAGAAAAATATTAGAAGGTTGGAAATTTCATTAACAAGAGTTCCACTATTACAAGGCTCAATTCTTACATCAGCTAGCTCTCCCTTTTCTCTCTGAATTGTGTCTTTTAAATATACAAACATCCAAAGGAAACTTACAACAAACTGATCTCAATATTCAAGATGAGATCTAAGAGATCTATCCATCATGATTCAGCTGGAACAAGTTGAATTTGGTTATTACAATTGGGCAATTCTGGAAAACGGCCACAACAACAAATCTGCAAATATGTCATTCAAAGAACCTTTCTTTTCTCCCAATATAAACCTAATTTCTAAAAAAATTTCATTTGGAAACTGATTTGGTTTATTATGAACAAAACCCATGTCTCAGATTTTCCAGATTCACTTTCATTTTCCCAAAACATCCAACGCAAAATTGTCACTTCTTATGCCAGCGAATTCCTGAGTTGGAATATCTAATTATCTGTTGAAGACCAAATCTGCAATCTGGAAGAGATCTTGGAGGCTAAAATCATGAGTGAGGTTATAACGAATGAATAAACCAAAATCATGCATAATAATCATTAATTATTAAAAATAAATGAGATCAGATATTATTTATCCATTAGAGCATAAATGATTATGAAATGGAATTATATAATAAATTATGGTAAATAATGTGATAAAAGAATAGTGGAAATAGATGAAATGAATGTTAAGAAGTGGTAATAATAATGACAAATTAAGAGCCCAACATTCCCCCAAACTGAATATGCTGCATGCCCTTATGCAACCCAATGCCTCTGTATAAAGTAGGGGAAATAGTGGTTTGAAAATTGAGTGAATAATGCTCAGTGAGTGTTTTTTTTTTTTTTTTTTTTACTTTACTTTCTCCTAAACTTTTAATAAATCAAACACTCATGTTATTTCACCTCAATTGTTACTTTCAACAAAATAACATGGAATGACATCTATGGATTAACATTTGTTGAAGCTAATGTAGGTTGAGCTTGTGTAAGTGATGCAGAAGGTGGAAGCCATGCAAGCTCAAAGAAAGTAATCAAAACGTGTAGCAAGATTTCCTTCCCCCAAACTAATTAGTTTCCTTGTCATCAAGATTTCTATAGCACATCTCATGAGTATCCTCAATTAGTAATTCATTAGGATCCAAAACCAAAATTAGGTCTCTTCATCCTTCCCCAAAATAATAGCAGTGTTGTTAAGCTAGGACTAAATAGAGAATGATTGGGTAAAGCAACTATCTTTGGTTAAAGATATGAAACTTGTAGAATAAAGGAATGATAGATTTGATAATACAAAATGTTAAATATCAAATATCCTAAAAGTTTCATCCCTAATATGTAAAGTAAATATTTGTAACTCAATAATAGATATAAACCATAACCCCCATTATCTAAGAAATGATTAAATATTACCCCATGAACCATGAGTTCTAGCAAACCTTATATATGCAACAGTGGCTTTATCGGCAGTTAGTTTTGAGAAAACAAGGTAACCAGGTAGATCATAATATTGAATTAACTTCTATACCATAGGCATGGCCACTGCTGCCAGCAGGTGTCCATAGCCTCAACAAGGATGTCTTTTTAACCCATTAAGATGCGAGTGTCCCATCTATTAGAAATATGTACATAGTTACAAAAGCATTTCAATTTACTTAGATGTCTATTGAAGATCATTGTTCTAGCTTGGTAACCAATTAATAACAATGCCATTCACGGGAACTAACAAAAGTGAAAAAGTCGGCTCGTGATGAGACCTCTTATCATTCAGTTTTATGACCGAAGGCCATTACCTCGACTTGATGACCATTAGTGGTAATGTCACTCTATTAGGACCTATGATCATGGTAGCTTGTCTCGTGATGAGACCTCCTATCCTCCAGTTGACTATTTATGTTTAAAATTTAACTATGGTTATTGTTAATCAACAAAAGATCACTTAATAGATGGGGTGGCAAGCCAACTCCTTAAGAGCTAGGGATGGCATAAAACGTTTCGTAGTAACTATTTTCAACTTGGGTAATTTTGCTTCTCAAATACTAATAACCTTCAAATGACTATTGATAAATATATTTTGCTTTGTTAAGATTAGGGTTTGAGGAATAATTCATTAGATAGTGATGGAAAGATTTAAGTACAATTTTGTGGTGGTCATCATAAATTTTACAAGATAAGGGACTTGACAAATTAGGAAAGTTGAAATTTTCCATGATGAAATCATATTTTCATAATTATTCCTTAAAAAAATAAAATTATGTTTATAGATAAACAAAGATAAATTGACTACCCAATCATTATGTCAGAGAGGACCTAAACAATTAAATGTATTTCCCCATTCACCAAATTAATGTCGTCGCGCATGATTCAAGTTCCAATGTGTGTGGATAAGTGGGGGTTATGGATTGTTATGGATTATGGTGGTAATAATCGTGAGATGTATGAGTTGACGTGAAATTTAATAACAATGATGACATGACATCATTGATATTGAATACGATACATTTTCTATCAAATGCAACACCTCCCCCCAACTAAGATATGACTGTCCTCGGTCATCATTGAAACATCAATCAAATACACAAAGTTGATTATGGACGTACCTGAAGACTTACCTTGGTGGAGTATCAACATGGGTGGAGTAACATCACTGGGTACTTAGAAAAACTTTCACCGCGGAGTAACAACACTGGGTACTTAGAAAAAATTTCACCACGGAGTAAGAACACCAAAGGAGTAACAACACCAAAGGAGTAACAACACCGAAGGAATAACAACACCGAGTACTTAGAAAAAATTTCACCACGGAGTAATAGCACCAGAGGAGTAACAACACTGAAGGAGTAACAGCACCGGGTACTCAGAAAAATTTTTGGAGTAACAGCATTGGCGGAGTAACAGCAGCGACAGAGTAACAACACTGGCTGAGTAACAATAGCGGTGGAGTAACAACACCGGCAAAGTAACAGCATCTGTTGAGTAACAGCACCAACTGAGTAACAGCAGCGGTGGAGTAACAGTAGTGACGAAGTAACAGCACCGACAGAGTAACAACATTGGCGAAGTAACAGCACCGACGGAGTAATAGCACCGGCGAAGTAACAACACTGGCAGAGTAACAACACCGGTAACAGTAGTGACGGAGTAACAACACCGACGGAGTAACAACATTAGTGGAGTAACAACATCGGCAGAGTAATAGCACCGGCGAAGTAACAACACTGGCAGAGTAACAACACCGGTAACAGTAGTGATGAAGTAATAGCACCGATGGAGTAACAACACCAGTGAGTAATAACACCGACAGAGTAACAGCATTGGCAGAGTAACAGCATCGGCGGAGTAACAACATCGACAGAGTAACAGCACCGGCGGAGTAACAGCACCGGCGGAGTAACAGCACCAGCGGAGTAACAACACTGGCGGAAATGACTTGGATCTTCAATTGGAAATCAATTCTCCATTTCTCCTATTATGAATCCATTAGGTAATGAAAAATTGACGCAGGATAAACCTGCAAACCCAGGATCTCACCTCTGTTTTGCATATACAAATTGCATCTTCAATCACTGCCTCAAATAACGCTCAAGCCAGGCAATTTCATCCCTCTCAATTGAGGAAGCTTTTCAATTTTCTCATTCACCCTCAAATAAGGATTTAAATAAACCCAATTAATTCGAATGAAAATTAATTACGAACCAATCTGAAATACCATTAACCTTGAACTCTGCATTGAGCGCTGCAGCTCAACACTTTACATTTCATAGAAATCAAACCAAATTATCATTCTAATGTTCCCAAAAAAACCAAGGCTCTGTTTTCGTCCTTCTCTTCAATGCGCCCAATGCATTCGCACCACAATACTTACCTTGTGCTGATAGCGCTCAACCAGTTTCTGATGGATTCAATTCTCAATCGGATTCCGTTCACAATTCAACTTGGGACTCTTCCGTAGAGTCTAAATTCCCCACGATTTTCCTGTACAAAAATCGACCTTCAAAACCAATCTTTCTCAACCTTCAGATTATAAATCGACATTCAGATACCGATTTGAACAATTATATGAATTGTGTCAAATAGACAGAGTCCTTTTTGCAAAGCTTATATCCAGCAATCTCAAGCTGTGACACTTGCTTCTACCCTTCAAGGAAACGCAGATTTCATCGATCCTAAAGTTGCCAACGCACTTGAATCTCCAGATTCGATTCGGTGACTAACCTTCCGCTGAATTAAAACATTCCAACTCTGACATACACTGCTATAATATCAACTACTGTTCTACGCGCTCCAAGCTCTATTCGTCCACTGATATATCAATTCGGCGGTCCCGAATCTCAGTTATATAATAGATATATATATATATATATATATATATATATATATATATCTATTCACAATGCTTCTGACGCGATTTTAATACACTCATCACACTCCAATTACCATTCCTCTCACAGCTACTCCAAATCTGATCGATCCGATATAAAACACGCATCTATTGAACGCCACCTATTCAAACATGTTGACACTGTAATTAAATCCGATGCGATTCATTCACAATTGACAATCACATAATTTAATGCCACGATTCTTGACAATTCAGTTGCTCCGATCCGATTTATCGGAGATCATCAATCGGATCTTTTGCAAGGTGTTTTCACTTCCAGCGCCAAACTTCCAATCCGATCCAAATCGGCATCAGAGATTTCCAGAGTTTAACATCACTTAACTGTTCCTCGACTCCACATCGCCGATGCGAATTCGCCGAGCCGATGCAAATTTCAAAGCCAACATATGTATTAATTCCAGTCTGGTCAGAAACCCCACATCCACCGCAAGTTTGATGTCCTATAGATGAATGGTTTCCTAAAAAAGAATGTCACCAAATGAAAACCTGATAAGACTTGTTCTTGTCTATGACAGGATTTGATGCCAAGACGCTAAATATTTGATTCGACAAATGCATTTCTTCCAACATGCAACGCAGATAGCAACACAAGTAAATGGGAATTCCGCTAAATTGTGAGCAGGCGCATGCTCACCTTTGAGTGGCTGCAACGATTTGGGGCTGATGACTAATAGAATGGGGCTGATACGTGATAGAATTATTTTGGAAATGGGGACCTATGGTCGACGAAGATGTGCAGTTTGCTAAGAACTGCACGGAGGAAAGTCGAGCAGTCCCGCCATGACCATCTAAAAAACAATCTGAAAACCTTCACATCAATTTATCAAATTCCACGACGCATCATATAAAAAGACACACGATATTTATTTTATGCACAATACACAAAAGAACAGAGTCTCGCAATCGCCTCTATTACATAAGAATGAACTCTGTATATAATTTATCTTACACAGTCTCATCTAGAATGAGCTTTCGCTCCACACCAAAACTCACACTCCCTAAAAAAACTGAACTTTCACGAAGCAAAATCTCTTCGTTTATTACAACTTTCTCTCCTTAACTCTCTAACAAATCGGTACATAATCTTCTAATTTTAAAGATTCTAACAAATAAACTCTCCTATTTATTGGCGCTCACACACACCTGTTATAACAAATCTTATCAATAAGATAGACACACTTATTACAATAATAACTAATTATTTGTGAAATCGACCTCCTCAGTAAACTGGATTTTAACACACAGTAATGAAATTCACCCTGTGAAGCCACAACATGTGACCATTCCATCACATTGCTGGCTGGGTCTAGATGCTCCTGCATCAAAAAGTCTTCATGTTGTTGGTGAGAAATAACAGGAATAATTTTGTAACAAACGCTAATGATCAATTTCTATGGCACTTTGAAAGAATCAAAATTACATGATATTAGATTTCTTAATAGATGCTTGCATGAAAATCTATTATTTCATTTTTTTTTCTTAATTAGACTACTTCTATATTAAAATAAATGTATGTTACAGCAGGGTCGGAGCCTTGATATTTCTAGCCAATAACCCGGCATTCTAGCAAACGCTTATGACAAATTAGTAGCGTGACTTGCATGTTTTTGGTTCGACTGAGAACTGACTCAGGTCTGCGCGTGCCTCGGCCATACCATGAATGCGCCTGACGCTTACACTGACCAATCGATAAAAGGGACTGTTTCATACTAACTCCCTGACCATATTTGCGCTGCCAGCTGTGGGCATTTTCCAACTCAGATGTGGACCTGTGTGAACACAGGAGGACCGACCTCATTGGCGTGCGTGGCCAGTTTCGAGTCATAGTGAGAGGAGCTGGACATCGGCGGTAACCAATGGCACCTGTAGGTGACCCCTTGCCTGTCATCACCATCCTTATCGTGCTGGCTTTCTGATCAACCCCTCTCTGCCTGGATTGAATAGTCCTGTTGCGCCAGAGCAATGCATTCCTTTTGTAGTTGTTCATCATTTGTATCACTGAGAGGGCCTGAGAAGTTGAGAATCTGCTGGTTGACCCCCTGGTTGGCCATTCTGTCTGCCACTTTGTTGGTTGTGCGCCTTATGTGCCTGAATGTGATGCTCCAGGGTGTCCGCAGCCTTTCCTCCATTTGCTCCAATCTGCTGAGTAATCTCCAACTTGTGGCTGTTTTAGATGCTGGGGAGCCTGCTTGTATTCTGATGACCGCTGCTATTATTATGAGGGAGTCTCCTTCAACCTCAAGAGGATACAAGTTTTCTTGCTCTGCTATATAGATTCCTTTCCAGATTCCTTCCAGTTCTGCTGCATTGTTGGTATCGTTGCCAATATTTCCATGATAGATGTGTCTGATTGTGCCCATTTCATCTCTGAAGACCCCTCCATAGCCAGCTGGCCCGGGGTTTCCCTTAGCCGCACCATCAAAGTTTAATTTGAACGAATTGGGAGCAGGGGGAAACCAGATTAGTGGAGAGGCAGAGCTGGAAGGGGAACAGGGGTTGTTTTGGACCAGAGAGGAAAAATCCATGTTCCAGGCCTTTAAGATGAGGCGTTCCTGAGGGAGTTCTGGCAGGTCCGCAGGTTGCCATTGTCTTGTTGCCAGAGTCTCTCGGAGATTGTGCTTGAGGAGAAGCCATAGAGAGTCGATGGGTTTGCTGGAGTTTTTGAAGACTCTGTTGTTTCTCTCTTTCCATAATATCCAGTAAAAGAAGCTTGGGATGAGGTTCCACAGCGAGTTTAACAGAGAGCTTTGGAAGGGATGCTTTCGCCAATTTCTAATGGTTTCTGCAATATCTCCTTGTCGTCTACCAGATCTTCTGTTGCAGTTATCAATTTTCTCCCATAGTTGAGTGGCCAGAGGACAGGTGTCCATCAAATGCAAAGCAGTTTCTGCGTTGAGGTTACAGTTAGGAAATCTTGAAGGTCCTATGAATCCTCTTTTTTGCAGCTTGTCCCATGTGAGAATTCTTTGTTTGCCTAGCAGCCATAAGAATGTGGAGACCTTAGGCCATATTCCTGGTTGCCATACCTGGTCCCAGAGTTTGTCTTTGTTTGCCTGCGTGGGTGTATAGCGTAGATGATGTGCTTCCTTCGTGGTAAACATACCTTTAGGCGTGTAACCCCAGCGAAGCTTGTCCTGTTGATCAGATTGCTTGATTTTCCTTTGATTCAGCTCCTGCTCTATCTCTGTGTAGGATTCCCCTTGCCAGTTGGCCTGCCAAGTGCTTGCTGATTTCCAGCATTGAAAGTCATGAGATGTTTGTTGTTGCCAGAATTGATGAACGTTGATAAGATCAACGTGATGCATATGAGCCTGCCACATTGGCTTGTGAAAGAGAGACGCTAGTTTTGGGAGTTGTTGCCATGAATCCTCCCAAAATCTAGCTGAGGTACCCGAGTGAACTTCCCAGAAGCTGTGTTCCTTTATGAAGGCACTGTGGAGCTTGGCAGCATTCCAGATCAAGGAGCCTGGAGTTGTAGGGCAGATTCTAATGAGGTCCTTCCATTGACATCCTGGCACATATTTTGCTTGCCAAAGACGAGCCCAAGGAGTGTGTGGTTTGGAGAGCCAGTTCCACCATACTCGGGCTCCCATTGTGTTGTTACTGTGGAGGGGATCTCGCAGTCCTAACCCGCCGATTGCTTTTGGTTGACAGACTTCATTCCAATTGACCAGTGCCCATTTCCTGTTGAGACCAGAGGAGCCCCACAAAAAGTTTCTCTGCAGATTGCGGATGCTTTTAAGAACCCATTTAGGAGCAGCTAAAACAGAAAAGAGATAAAGGGGCATTGCCTGGAGAACAGTTTTTATGAGGATAAGTCTGTTGGCCATATTGAGCGAGCGAAAAGTCCAGGAGGAGAGCCTGGATTCCAGCTTGTCTATGAGGGTTCTCCAAGAGGCATTTTTAATAGCTGAGTCCAGGAGAGGAGCTCCCAAGTATTTTGAAGGGAGCGTTGCAATGGAGTATCCCAAAATTCTTGCTATGTTTCTTTGAGTAGAGGCTGGAGTATGAAAGAAGAATAGTTGGGATTTGGCAGCATTGATAGAGGTGCCAGAGGCTTCAGAAAAGAGAGAGCAGATCTTTGAAGGCAGAGGCTTCTTGAGAAGAAGGGTGTCCGAAGAGCATGGTGTCATCAACAAACTGTTGGTGAGACAGAGGGTGAAGACCATGTAGAGAAATGCCTTTCAGGGATTGAGAGGAGATAGCTGAATGGAGCAAACGGCTGAGGCCTTCAGCCATTAAAACAAAGAGAAAAGGGGAGAGGGGGTCCCCCTGATGGATTCCACGGGAGGGGCGGAAGGGCTTGGAGGGAGAGCCATTGAGCAGGATTGAGAAGCTGGGTGAAGAGATGAGATTCATGATCCACCTAGTCCAAGTTGCATTAAAGCCGAACGCCAATAACATCTGTTGTATATAAGTCCAGCTGAGTTTATCAAATGCTTTTGAAAGATCAAGCTTCAGAATCATACCTGGCTTTTTTAGAAGCTTCAGTGAATGAATCACTTCGTTTGAGAGAATTATGCCGTCCATTATTTGTCTCCCTTCTACATAGCCTGTCTGCTCTGGCGAGATGAGGAGAGGGAGGAGGGGTTTGAGCCTGTTGGCCAAGACTTTGGATATAAGTTTGTAGATGACGTTACATAGTGCAATAGGCCTGTATTTGTCGGGCGTATTTGATTCGACCCCTTTGGGAATTAGCACTAAGAAGGTGGAGTTTAGCGAAGGGAGAATCCAGTGCATTGTTCGTGATTCCTCCACTAATTCCCAAACCTCTGTGCTAACAAGCTCCCAAAATTCATGAAAAAAATTAGCTGTGAACCCGTCAGGACCGGGTGCCTTACCATCCTTGATTTGAACCATGGCTTCTTCCACTTCTTTCATTGAGATGGGTTTAAGCAGCTGTTTGTTGTGGTCCTCCGTAATTATTTTAGGGATGAGCTGTGTAATTTTTTTAATAGCTTGATCTCTACTTTCTGGTTGTTCCTTAAGGATTTCCTGAAAGTGTTCTTGGAATTCCTTTTCCATTTCTTCATGCTTTTCTAATTTTTCCCCTTGCCTATTGTTGATGAATGCTATATTATTATGCATCCTTCTTTGGATTGTGGATCTGTGGAAAAACTTCGTGTTTTTCTCCCCCTCCTTAAGCCAACGAATGCGAGACTTCTGCCGCCACAGAGTTTCTTCTTGTTGTCTGCGTGTCTCAATTTCAGTCCAAAGGATCTGCTCCTGGTGCGCTCTGTCTTCTGTTCGCCCCTCCATGATAATCTTCTATTGTAAAGAGCACATTTGCTGCTCCAACTTTTTTCGCTGCTCAAATATATTGCCGAACTGGGTATGATTCCAATTTTTGAGAACCTGTTTGAGACTTTTTAATTTCTATTGGAACTGGAACATTTTGGTTCCTTCAGAGGGTTTGAAGGTTTTCCAGGCCTCCTTAACCACTGTTTTGAAGTTGGGATTGGTGAACCAAAACGCCTCAAATCGAAAGGGTCTGTTGCTTTTTGTGCCTGGGCGTGCCCATTGTAACATAATGGGCCAGTGATCGGATCCTCCTTGAGGCACGATAGAGGCGTGAAAATCCCCTCCAAGGTGTATAGCATTGTCCGAAATGAGAAAGCGATCCAGTCTTGAGGCAATGTGCTGGGATCCGCTTCGTTTATTGGACCAAGTGTAGACTCCATTTGAGGTGTGAATGTCCATAAGATGGTTGTTTTGAATGTAATTACGGAAGCCAATATTGTCCCCTTCTAATTTCGATCTGCCGCCGCTTTTTTCTTCCAGAGCTCTGATGATGTTGAAATCGCCCCCTCCAATCCATAGCGGAAATTGTCTGTTTGAATTAAGAATCGTAAGAGTGTCCAGAAGTGCCAGTTTCTGATTTAATTGTTGCGGAAAGTAAACATTTGAAAGATGACCGTGAATGTCTGTTCCTATAAGATGGAAGGTAGCTTGGATGAAGAAATGAGATGCGTGGAAGTCTTGGAGAGTGAGTAGTTGTGGATTCCAAATGATCGCCAGTCCCCCCGAGGCGCCTGAGGCATCCACAGTGACTGAGCTGCAGCCTGACCAGATCTTTCTCAGAATCTTTTCTAAGATGGTACTGTTGCTTTTTGTTTCTTGAAGAAAAACTATAGTGGGCTTTTCTTGCTGTATCACATTTTTTAACATTCTATGTTTGGAGGCACTGTTCAACCCTCTTACATTCCAGGAAAGAAGCTTCATGAGGAACTGTGGGGTTGAGATTTGTAGAACTTTGTCAGCTTAGGGAATCTCCCAGATTCCATAAGCAATTCTCCTAGGATGATAGTCCTCTGCAGGTCCGTTTTGCGCCCTCTTTTTTTTGTTTCTTTTAGGATTTTCTTTCCATCCCATGGGCTTCCTGCTTGTATTCCTAAGCATTTGTTGTGTTGCGCTTTGCTGAGAACTCCTTCCAGCCTTTCGATTTCCCATGGAGGAATTGTGTTGTACTCTTTCTGTTTACAAGTCGTTTCCAGCTTGAGTATATCTAAACCTTCTAAGTTGATACTCTCTGGATCTTCATCCATTTTTGAGGGCATGTTTTGATCTTCCATGAGAGTATTGTCCTGAGTGCTAAGGATTAGAGCCGCTTCCAGATCCATTGAAGAAGATTGCGCGGCAATCTCTGGTTCCGATTTCTTGTGAGCAGGGGAGATGGGAAGGCTTGAAGGATCTGAGTCAGATGATGGCCGAGGAAGATTGGGGATCCGGGAGGGAGAAGGAGGTTCAGGGTTAGCCAAGGGTGAAGCTGGAGGATTCTCTGAAGGATCGAGGGGGGTGAGAATCGAAAATCTGTTCGGGAGTCGAGCTTTTTGGAGCTGTCAGGGGCTGGGGTGGATTTCTTTGCATGGCGGCGGCAATTAGGGATTTTGGTGAAGCCTTCTGAGTCTGTGCTAAGATCATTTATAGGGGGTTTGGGTTGAAGATTGAGGGGACAGTCCCTGAAGAGATGGCCATGCTCATGGCACTTTCTGCAGCGAAAAGGAATGTGCTCATAATCTAATGTTTGAATCCACTCAAAGTCGTCGTGGAAAAGACTTACCGAGTCTGCTAGAGCTTTGGTAAGGTGCATTTGGACACAGATCCGGGCGTAAGAAGTATATCTGCGAGTTTTAGTTTCCTCAGAAGCTTTGATGAAGGTCCCCAGGCTGTTGCCTATGTCCCTCAGAGTCTCCTCCTTCCAATATTCTGCAGGGAGGGAATACATTCGTATCCAAACAGGAGCCCAGCTGAAGTCCTCCTTGTCTGGGTTGAATCTTTCTTTCCATTCTCTTAAGTACAGTCCAGAAGAATTGAAGAAGTACGGGCCTCCTTCAAATATGCGTGATTTGTCCTCCAGACAGTTAAAGATTGCCGTGAAGAAGCCTTTGGGGCCAAGCTGCAGAGTAACTTGTCCCTTAGGCTTCCATTTTGAAGCGATCCAGCCATGCAAGGCCTTTTCAGTAGGCCAGAATCCGAGGAACTTGCCGATGAGTGCATGGTCCCTCATAAATTGAATTTCACCATTGATTTGTTGGCTGGGGAGATCGACTTTGATTCTTTCGGCCTTTTTTGGTATGCATGTGGCTGAAGTCGCCTTTGGTTGTGACGTAGGAGCTTTTTTATTCCCTCCATTGTCTTTGCCCGTATCATCGCATGTAGCAGCAGTTTCTTCTTCATTAGTGGCCGGATCTGGTCCTTGATCTGTTTCTGGAAGGCTTTCTGGTATGTGCAGAGGATCTTTTTGTTTTTTCCTGGAGTTATCAGAGGATGAGCCGATGTATGGAGGGGGGGAAGATCCCGCCCCTCCTGGGAGCGCATTCATTAAAGAACCCTCAGTCAGGGCGCCGCGGATTGAAGGTTGAAGGTCGATGGAAGCAGGGATTTCAGAATGGTGATCAGGGGTGATTCAGATCGCATCTCCAGAGCGCCGCCCAAAGAGAATTACCCCCAAAAACCTAATGTTAAAATTATTAGTGCCAAAGGATCAAACATTGCTGGGAGCCTAAGATGTTTATGAGATTGACAAAAACCCAAAATCTATTATTTCATTATTATTGCCTTCAAGAATCATTTGTTCAAAAACAAAGCGACCTCCTTTATTCTCTTGGGACTTGAAAAAAACGAGCGTCTACCTACTATAAAACATGTAATCATAGAAGAAGAGAGGTGATCGAGCTCTCTAAATCTGATAAATATGAAAAAAATAACAAGTAGTTACTCTATAAAACAAATCCACAAAAAGGTAAACAAGGAAAAAATTATTTGTCACCTGCGGAAGAGCAGTGATCAACCATACTAATCAGCAGTGTTTTAATCATAACTCTGTTTTTCATCTGATTTGAGTGATTCCAAAGCCAAATGAGATCTACTTCAAAGTTATATCACCAATATAAATAGGTTTTGAAAATTCCATGGTATGATATGTCAAGTTTACTTAAAACAACCTGCATAACAGAGTCATTTTTTATTTCCCAGCTTAGACCAACAGTGGATATTTTAAGCATAACGTTTTCGTTTGATGACGGATTGAACCAATTCAAATTGGAGATTAAAGTAGATTCATGTAAATATATCCAATAGAAACATTTTTTGAAATCATGAAGAATTGATGGGTCAAATGTGCGAAGGAACAATTGGAAAAACATAGTTTTAAAGGTGCTGATTTACGATAGATAGTCAGTATTTGGGTCATAAATTTTTCATACGATATCGAAATTGAGTGATTCAAATTGCATTGTAAACTATATTAATATGGTGATATACCATAGAAATAGGTTTCCAAAATCTAGTCATTTAGGCCTCCAAAATCTGACTGTCCCAACTCTGTTCCTGAGCTACCTACTAGGCATACTGTCAATGTTTTAGTCATAACTCTTTCGTTTCAAATCCAAATTGAGTGATTCAAATTGGATTAGAAAGTAGAAATAAAGGGCTACTGAGGATAGAAACAGGTTTTGAAAATATGCTCATTTTATCCTTCAAAACATGACTGTACCGACTGTGATTTCAGTGGTTTTATCAAGCCCACACGCCATAAGATATGATAATCAAGCAATTTTTTTCAAAATGATGATGAGTGTTTGTAGAAATCTGATTTTCAATATAATACATCTACATACATAATTAAATTTAAATATTTACCACTGATATTGATATACTCAGCAAGTTGCAGCAAACACAACTTGTTCTACATATAACAAAAATTATTTATATACTTATTTATTCTATTTTCTACACTAACCTATCCTACCTTGAAAAATAAAATATACTTACGTATAAGAGTACTTCCAATGGAGCCATTTTATAAATAAGGCCTCAAGTGAATACACACCCAAATTTGAGAAATGTCTGTCAATAAATACTAGGGTATGAAAGACCAACTTCACTTGAAAATATGGTGTCAAAAATTGCTGAAGTATGGAGTGACGCTGCAAACAACTGACGGAGTGAAATCAATCTTCAATATATCCTTTACTTTCTTGATTTCCCATAGTTGTCATATCATGAAGTTTTTGAGTTTCTAAAACAACTTGTTGACGCGGACTAGAAGAAACTTCATTTTCTTCTACAATTTTTGGATTTGAAACATTTCCAATCTCAATATAAGTTTTCTGCAATTGTGTATGTGAGATAGATTGGGTGGAAAGGCTAGGTAGATTTTGCAATTCAACACTGTAAGCATGTTGTACTAGTTTATTATGGTGAGGGTGTGGAATGAGTTGAGCAGGATATTGTGTGGGGCGTGGAGGATTTTGATGATGTAGTTGATCGGGATGTGTAGATGATTTTGATACGCAAGCAAGGTGTTCTTGAAAATATGGAAAAGAATATGGATGATATTTTTGTGCCACAAGATGAGGGAGAGTAGTCATGTAATCATATGATGAACCATGCCAAACTTGTGGACAAGATTGATGGGGATTATATTGAGATTGGCATGGCTGCCCTAACACATAAGTATTCCATAATAGGTTATGCAAGTAAGACAATGGAAAGGAAGTGTTTTTAAACATACATGTAGGCCAAGGTTTCCATGGTTGTGAAATTGTTGCAGCTTCTCCATCTTTTAGAAATGTTGTTTTCGTCCCAGGTAAGAATGCTCCTTTTGGCATTGAAAAAAAATCACTTCTTCAAATTCTGCTTGATTTTTCTTAACCTACAAAACATGCAATTGTGAATTTAGAGAGCTAATATAATCAACTTTAAAATGTTCAAAGAAATCACTGATTTCATCTCTTATATCTCTTGTTCTTGTAGCAGATTTGGAAAGGAAAGAAGAAAATTCTCTAGAATTCTTACCAGCCTGGGATATTCCTCTTGAATACCTTATGCATAAATCACAAACATCATCATATGATAGTTGAAAAACATCACATTTTCCTATCATATTTAAGATTTCTAAAATTTCATCTTTGATTCCTTTAAGAATGAGTGTTTTTAAGATCTCTTTTTCAAAACTCTTATGCTTTGATTTTTGAAGGTCATATTCAAATCGCTCCAAATAGTCCTCCAAGTTTCCATCTTCCCCTTGTATCACATTGAAAATATCTTCATTGGCCTTGCAATAGTCTTGGTACTTCTTGATCCAAGAGGGTCTTGAGACACCAAGGGGATGGATAAAGGCTCGAAATTCAAAATGGCAGAAAGGAGTAGTTGATGGCATTAGTTGAAAGGGCTCATCTTCCTGATCGCGATGGTCTGAACAGTTCGTCAATCTAAGCTCGTATGCAAAAGATAGAGCCCCTCAAAAATTGGTATGGCAAAGGAAAAATGGGGCCCACAGTGTGCCACATGGCATCCCAGTCAGCATGTGAGACCCACATGGCAACTTGACACTTGGCATCCCTCCAGTGGCCTTCTAGACCTGCACAAGAGAACAAAAAAATCATTTTGGGTTATTAAATAACTATATAACAAATTTTGTTTTATAGTTATTAAAATAACTATATAGAAAAATCAAACCCAAAATATATATATACAACCATATAATAATATAGTTACACCCATATATCCCATATAACAAGAAAAACCAACGTATAAGCTACGTGGCAAAAGATAGAGCCCCTCAAAAATTGGTATGGCAGAGGAAAAATGTGGCCCACAGTGTGCCACATGGCATCCCAGTCAGCGTGTGAGACCCACATGGCAACTTGACACTTGGCATCTCTCCAATAGCCTTCTAGACCTGCACAAGAGAACAAAAAAATCATTTTGGATTATTCAATAACTATATAACCAATTTTGTTTATTTTATAGTTATTAAAATAACTATATAGAAAAATCAAACCCAAAATATATATATACAACCATATAATAAAATGGTTACACCCATATATCCCATATAACAAGAAAAACCAACGTATGAGCTACGTGGCATATGTCAAAAGGGTTATATTAAATACCATATGAAAACAACGTATGGAAATATGGAACCAACGTATGCCATGATTAACATGGCGGATACAAATATATGGTTAAACAAAATCATAATATATATATATATGAATAAGCCCAAAACCGTGGAACCGTTTGCATAGTATAAGTTGGGATATGGATATGGCATGAACCATTGACCGCAGCCCTTGATACGGTGGGGCTTGGGTAAGGCGGCCACGTATGTGGTCCCGCCACCCAAAGCCACCACGCGTACCATAATAAAAACAAACTGCCATCCACGTGATAATCGGTACAGCAAACGGTTTAATGCATTGTATTGTGTTGGTTGGAAAGGGATGGGTGTGGTCCCGTGAAGTACGGGCCCGCCCCCCAACAATGATATAAAAATAATATATATGTTGGGTAAAGATTGGTAAATGGTTTTGGTAAAATAGGGGTGTGACAAAAATAACCCATAACAGTATTATGGTTAAGTCCGCCCATAAACATTTAAAAACTCATTTTTTTTTACCATTACAAGGGAGGAGATCAGCGGCACGAATTTCGAGACAAGGTGGTGGAACTTTGAGCACTCAGAAAAATTGGTGGAACCTTGCTTGCACAGAGTTTTTGCAGGAAGGTGAATTTGGTTCAGACTCAGAATTGGGCAAGTTTTATATGGATTTTGCACTTCTCGGCGACAGGAATCCATTGGCAGTGTCAGTTTCTGTAACAAAGCTCTCCAATTTTCGTGAATTTTTCAGCATGGAGGTATAATGCTCCATTTTGTAAATTGATGACTGTAACTTCTTTTTGATGCCATTTTTTTAATGAATGAAAGCCTCCCCATTGATCGAGCAGGGCTTGGAGACATAGTCCAAGAGGGACGAACTCTGTTATCAAGCTTCTTGTCTTCTTGTCATGCTTATGTGTTTCTTCTTCTTCTTCTCACATGTGCACATTTAAGTTTCTCTTTGGTTAAGCTACAAACTATTTATGTAATTCTTTTCATGCATCTATAAACAAAAGATAACCTGGATCACTTCTCCAAGAATACATTCTTCATGTCCTCCCATGTTTTGATACAATTCCCACTAAGGCTCATGAACCATCGGAGAGTTGCTCCTTTTAGAGTAAGAGGAAACACTTTCAACCTTTTATCATTAGTACAATAATCATATCCTTTACAAAGAATTTCAAACTCAAATAAGAATGTATCTAGGTCCTCATTATCCAAACCATGAAAATTTGGTAGAGAAGATGGAGGAATTATGTGCATTTGTGTCACTCCTCCTAGATCTCTGATAGGGAATTCAAAAGTAACAATGTGAGTCATTTCTTACCATAATAGAAGATGTTCTTCATATGCTGCTTTGAGGTTCCTCCTTCAGATATTCCTGTCAATTTGTTATTGGAATGAGTGGTGCTTACATCACCACTTGAGTGAAATGATAAGATTTTTTTAAATTTCTACATTTTTCTTCCTAGTCAAAAAAACAATTTGAAAGCAAATCTAAAGCTCAAGACCTGGAGCAAGGTGTCAAAGGACCATTCCCTCCCCAGGATGAGAGATTAAGCAGAAAGAAAAATAGCTAAAGAAAAAGAAACCTAGGGTTCAGGGCTTAAAGCAGGGTGTCAAAGGACCCTTCCCTCCCCAGGACAAGAAACCAAACAAGAAAAGAATGCACACAAGGAAATCTAAAACTCGGGACTTGGAGCAGGGCGTCAAAGGACCATTCCCTCCCCAGGACGAGAAGTTAGTTTTTCCAAAATAAAATCAAACAGAAATGGAGGAAAAGTTTAAGCTCGGAACTTGGTGCAGGGCATCAAAGGACCATTCCCTCCCCAGGACGAGAGATTGGGCCTAAAGATAAAAATGGAAAAAAAAAAAGAAGAAAAACAACAAAACAAAGAAATGACTATGCTCATGACCTGGAGAAGAGTGAGAAAACTCCTTCTCTCCCCAGGACAAGAGATTGACCCTCTGGTCGATACAGATCGTGTCTTGCACCTTGTTAGCCTTCCCCAGCAATGACGCCAAAATGTTGGTGTCCGAGTATGAACAAATTATTCAACCCTTTACCACATTAATATGTTAATCCGGGTGCGTACACTTTTCAAGGTAAAACACAAGGTATATGCAGGAGCAGGGTTAAAATCTTACATTAACCAAGGGTTCGTAACTAAGAAATTAAAGCATCGCTATAACAGTAATGGAAATTAAATTGCAGAAAGAAAATCATTCACAACAATCTATGGAAATATGTAATAGCAATAAAGAAAATACAACCAGTAAAAAATATACATAAAAAGGACACATGCACAACACCTAATCAAAAGAGTGAGCCCAACTCCCTAGTCAAGGTTGTGCTTAACTCACATATTGAGAAAAATATCAGAAGGCTGGAAATTTCATTAACAAGAGTTCCATTGTTACAAGGCTCAATTCTTACATCAACTAGCTCCCCCTTTTCTCTCTGAATTGTGTCTTTTAAATATACAAACATCCAAAGGAAACTTACAACAAACTGATCTCAATATTCAAGATGAGATCTGACAAATCTGTCCATCATGATTCAGCTGGAACAAGTCGAATTTGGTTATTACAATTGGGCAATTATGGAACACGGTCGCAACAACAAATCGACAAATATGTCCTTCGAAGAACCTTTCTTTTCTCCCAATACATACCGAAATTCTAAAAACTGCTCATTTGGAAACTGATTTGGTCCGTTCTGAACAAAACCCATGTCTCAGATTTTCCATATTTTCTTTCATTTGCCCAAAACTTCCAACACAAAACTATCACTTCTTATGCCAGCAAATTCCTGAGTTGGAATATCTAATTATCTGTTGAAGACCAAATCTGCAATCTGGAAGAGATCTTGGAGGCTAAAATCATGAGTGAGATTATAACAAATGAAGAAACAAAAATCATGCATAATAATCATTAATTATTAAAAATAAATTATATCAGATATTATTTATCCACCATAGCATAAATGATTATGAAATGGAATTATATAATAAATTATGGTAAATAATGTCATAAAATAATAGTGGAAATAGATGAAATGAATGTTAAGAAGTGGTAATAATAATCACAAATTAAGAGCCCAACAACTCTTCCTCCTCCAAACAGTGATAGGAGGTCTGTCACAGTCAGGTATCTTGGGCATCAAGACTCACTGTCCAACCTCAAGTCACAAACCTCTCTAACTATAGTCAAGATTTCCCACTGGTTTATTCCACCCAACACAGTGAATTCCAGATAGCAGTGTTTTGCTCTCCTAACCCATCTTATATTTTCCCTCTCATGTCTTCTCCAGCCCCCTAGGCCTTCCTTGAATTCCTCTCTTGAGGAGACAGGTGAGTAACCACCTTAACTGTCTCAAGAGGTTAACAATTGTTTCTTTCAATTCTTGTCAAAATACTTTAACTCTTAATATTCATTAATTATAAAACAAAATGTTCTGGCCACCCAACCATAATTCTTTAATGTTTTGTGTCGAGTATTTGATGACAAAGTCATAAAATAGAAAGATAAAGTAATAAGTAAAAAATAGTAACCCAAGTTAAATGTCTGTGTAACCTGGGGTGTTACAGTGATACATATTGCAACAGTGGCACCGTCGAGAAAAGTTAGATATTGATTTTTCAAGTTAATTAGTTTTATTTTTATTTTTTATTTACGAACTAGAGGAATTTAGTCACCCGTCTTAACTATTTGTAAACTTACTTCTGGGGTCTATGGTGTGTCTTTCTCTCCGTCAACTAGGTCCCAAACAAGGAGATTTGAACTTGGGTCTCTCGAATTTCAACAATTTGACATATCTAGATTACCAATTATGCTATCCACGAAAAAAGTTAATTATAATGATAATTATTGGAAAATAAAAATTATAGTAGTTAATTTGTTACTATTTTTATATTAATTATACTATTAATAAAAAATTATATATATATATATATATATATATATATATATATATATATATATATATATGTGGAGAAACCTAAAAACTATTTCAATTGTTTTTCTCTAATTAAAGTTTTTTTGGTGAAGATCTTTTAATTTTTAGTTCAATTGGTGATCCTAGTGTTATCAAGTATCAGGTAAAATATGAATGGGATTCAAAGTTCAAATCTCTCATGTGTTATATATATAAATAATTATAATGACCAATTATATAAAGTTTATTGGAAGTCGAATGTTAGTAAAAAATTATATATTCTTATAATCCATATATACCATTTTTTGTTTTGAAAAATATAAATATAATAATGTTATATATATTTGTTATTAATATAGTACATGATATATGTATTTTAGCTTTTACTATTAGGTGAATATATTTTGTTAAGATGGTGTCAATGATTCATTTATAGTTGAAAATTACTCATATAAACTTGTTTTTCAAAAGATTTAAATTATTTAAATTTCCTTTTACTTTTAAGATATATGGTTTAATCTCCTTTAAAGTCTTTCATGAATAAGTAGTTATTTATTTTAATTATCATTTAAAAAAATATTTGAATTTAATTATATTAATTTTAATTATCCATTATATATTACGATATGGTATTTGTTTACGTGTCACTAACATCTTATTTATATATAAATTTAAGGTTAGATGATTAAGAACAATTGGAGTGATTTTTTTTAAAATCAAATTGTATATATTTTATTCATATATTATTAGTATTATTTATATATATAAATATTTAAAAGAATTATTAAATATATAATATATAAATGAGATATTAAGAATATATATTTGAGCGAGATATATGTAGTTTGATTAAATAAAAATAAAAATTGTAGCTATTTATTTTTTAATGATGTCACTTAACATAGTTTTATAGTTCCATTAATGCATAGGGCTATTGTTCGCCGATAAAATTACCTTTTCAATCTAATTTTAACTTCTTCTTTTTGTATCTATTCCATAGTTCTTATGAGGTTGATTTACATCTCAATCAATAAAAGGTATATTGTATTGGCATGTCTTCTTGAATTGTTAATTAATGAAGCGTAGTCTTAGGTGAACGATGCTTAGATGATTTGCCGACATAATTTTCTTGCAGATTCGCGTTAGACGTTGTTTAGCAGAACAGAACCGAGTGTGATATTGTTGACTGCGGCCTGGAAGCGTTATTTAAGGATTGAACTGTTAAACTGCTCAACTGTTGAATAGTTGACAAACCAACTCTGATTGCTATCTTTGTATTATGTTTCTATTTGAGAAATCATTATATATTTTTGGACAGACATGATTACCAAAAATTATGAGTTTGTTAAATGATATTCATGTAATGATGAAATGTATAAGTAAGGCTCAGCGGAGAAGAACAAGAGACTTTTCCCTTTGGGCATGTAACAACATAATTCTATTTTGTAACTCCTTTTATGATTAATGTGAATTTCAACTTACTGCAATCTCGTGTGATTTCTAAGTTGTTGCCACAATCCTAATTGGAGAGTTAGGCTCGCTCTCTCTGTTGGCTAGTTCAATTGTTTATTGATTAAACATTCAAGTACCACATTAATTGTCAACCTGGGAAAGTCTTTTTATTGCCAAGGCTACCGCGTACTGTATGTACTTACTCCTAAAAGCATTAAAAAACTGTAGTATATGTAATCCTTACGCTAAGTTATCACTGTACTGATAAAGTGAGAGTAATTAATTAAGATTACAAATCTGAAAAGCGAAATGATGGATGCTCTGTTGGCAGAGGATCAGGACCCTATCCTCCAAGTGAGGACGTTCAGCACCTGCCTCTGTAATCAGATTGCTAACACACACTGCACTCAAATTCACCGGTGAAATATCCTTGCACAACTTCAAACAATGAATGAAACAGAGTACTAGCAAAGCGGAAATACCAGAGGTAATGCTACAGAATCCAAACAAAGTACCAGCGGAAAGAAACTATCACACACTTACACACTTTAACAGGAAAGTAAATGGGTGAATCTTGTGAGGAAGGTGGGCCCAGTCCCTCTCACAAGATTCCCCAGAACACGAAGATGAGATTAAATTCTCAGAACGATTCTTTATTCATCTGCCAAAAGATTCAAGTACAATAAAGTTCAGACTTGCTGATGTCTCCCAAAATCTCTCTTACAGATTACACATTAACGCCTTTCTAATGTAGATGTCTCCTCTTTATAGAGGAGACATCTATTACAACAGATCATTACAGTTCATTCAGTTAACTCATTTGATCAAAAATAAAAGTTACAGATTGTTGTTACAACAGTATAACAACATATTCTTTCTTAAGTTCTGGCTGTTACACAGCTGGTAACTGTCTTCGACCATCTTCTTGGGATCTTCACATTCCTTTGCCGTTTCCCCATGCTGTCCTGATTTAAGCAGTGGTAACTGTGTTCTACCCACTTTAGATAGCTGTAGATCGTTCCGCGTCAGCGTTCTTCAGATAGTAGCCGGTTGTTATTTCCAGCTGTTGCAAAATAGCCTGCTTTAGATGGTTGCTGTTGCTGACTGTAGCAACTGCGTAGTTGCTGCTTCTAGTGTTGCAGCAACTGCGTAGTTGCTGTTCCTGGTGTTGCAGCAACTGCGTAGTTGCTGTTTCTGGTGTCACAGCAACTATAACTTATAATTCCTGCAGGCTTAAGACAATTACTTGACAATTTAATCAGCTTTTCCAAGATAAATATAAAGATACTCACGAATATGCAATGAACAATTAAACATATAGACATGCGGAAAGTTACTTCATACCTTGGGTGATTAAGTCATCATGTACTCAAAGCTTACAACTTATGACTGAAAAGGGTAACATTAAGGCAAAAATATGAGGTCAAAATAGGTCAATTCTGAGTCCTAACATCCCCCCCAACTGAAGATATTGCATGTCCCCATGCAATGCCTACTCTGAGTCTGAGTCGGAGTACTGGGATGAAAAATGTAGATTACTGAGACAATAGTTATAAGCAGTGGCATCAAACTTCTTTCTGAATCCACAGGCAGTCTGTATCTACCTCCATGCTGCTGCTTCTTCCCTGCTGGACAATCTAAATTGTCCTTTATATTGTTCACCAGACAGCCATAAAAGTGGAAATCTAAATCTGTAACCTATCCAATTCTCAGCACAGTGCTGCATGCAATTAACATAATGAGATACCCTTGAGAGTGCCACCTGCAGATTAGGTGGATTATAAGGGTGGTATTCCTGCCTCTCCTTGGGGCAGTTTTCCCAAAACAGTTTGTTTTCTTTGACAGCCAAGGATGCCTTGGTCTTTACATAATGCTGACAGTCTTTCAGGACCATTGTTTGCAGTTGCTTAACATGGTCCTTCATTTCAGGATCACTTACCATGCTCAGGTGTTGTGCAATAAAGGTGGCTGCGTTCTGCGGTTCAGCTCTAATCCACAGAAGACAATTCTGTTCATTATGCTGAGCTGAAACAAAGGCGTTCTGCCATGTAAGTTGATTAGCTAAAAAGGAGATAAAGGCTCTCAGCTGTATGTCGCTGACTACAGGTATCATATTCATATTTCTTTCCTCAGACATGGCTTCATTATGGAGATAGAGCTCGCATAACAAATGTTGATCGTTTTTAGGTGCCTCTGCAAAGGTTTGCATAAACTGTTCTGACGTGACTACCTAATGAGGTCTACCTTCTTTGATAGCCTTTATCTGCAAAAATGTGAGTCTTTCCCTTAGAAATGTTGCATAATTAAAAGAAGTTTGCCTTGTGGCAAGTAGTCTTTGAAACAATTCAAACATCTGGGTTAATCTGGCTTTTAGTTCTTTGATCTCCTTGTACTAGGCTCTGCACTGTTCCAGTGCTTCCCAGTTCTTGTATGCGTGACTAAACCAGATCCCTTTTTGCTGCTCAAATTCCCTGCCTTGCGACTGCTCATATTCCCTCCACCACTGTCCCTTCAATGTTTCAAAGCTATCTGTTTCTGTGCATACATCAGTAACGGAGGGAAGCTCTGTCTGTGTAAAGGCATCCACAAGGATAACCTGCTCTGTGGGAATAGTCTGGGATGATCCAACATCCTTTTCTTCATTTTTGGTTAGTGTCTCCTCTTCGTGTTGTGCTGATTCATTTTGTTCCATGGTGATTTGGGTGGGCCGGGGTGAGTCTGTGCCTTTTTCCTCATTTCCTTCTTCTTCTTCTTCTTTTTCCTAATTTTCTTCTTCTTTTTCTTCTTCCTGATTTTCCTCTTCTTTTTCTGCTTCCTGATTTTTTTCTTCTTCTTTTTCTGCTTCCTTGGCAATTTGAATAGAGCTGGGTGAGTCTGATTTTTCTTCATTTTCTCCTGAAACTATTTCTTTTTCCTCCATAACAGTTTGGGTAGGCCGGGGTGAGTCCATACCTTTTTCCTGATTTTCTTGTGCAACTACTTCTTCCATAGTAACTTGGGTAGGCCGGGGTGAGTCTGTGTTTTCTTCTGCATTTCCTGATTCTTGTGCAACAACTTCTTCCATAGTATCTTGGGTAGGCCGGGGTGAGTCTGTGTTCTCCTCTTTCTCATTCCTTATTTCTTCCTGCATAATTTCTGGGGAACTTGCTGGTTCTTGTGTGTCAGCAAGCCCTTCTGCTTGTTCCTGCGCAATCTCTGGAGAACTTACTGGTTCTTGTGTAGCAGTAAGTTCTTCTGTTCGGACCTGTGCAGTTTCTGGGGAACTTACTGGTTCTTGTGTGTCAGTAAGCCCTTCAGCTTTGTCTTGTGCAGTTTCTGAGGAACTTACTGGTTCTTGTGTGTCAGTAAGTCCTTCCGTTTGGTCCTGCATCTTCTCTGAAGAGCCTGTTGGTTCTTGTGTGACAACAGGTTCTTCTGTCTGCACTTCTTCTGGAGTACCTGTTGGTTCTTGTGTGACAACAGGTTCCTTTATTTCAGCAGAAGATTGCGGCATTTCCGTCTGTATAATAGCAGGCTCTTTCGTTTCATCAACAACATCAGACGCTTCCTTCATTGGCTCTGCCACTACCTTATATCCTGCCTGAGTGTATATTTCACCACAACTGGTGCACACATATTCATTATCCTTACTTTTTTCTGCTGCAGATGCCACTCGTGCTAAAACATGCAGGCTGAATTCCTTCTGATATGCTTCCTTAACCCTTATTATTTCCTCCTGATAGTCTTGAATCTGAGATTTCAGGAATTCAATTTCTTCCTATAGGGCAGGTATGGTAGGCTGGTCCTGCGGAGCAGTAGATTCCAATGGGGGCAGAGGTTGTGTTTCATCATTCTGATCAGTATTCCCCACAGGTGGTTCTTGTGTGTCACCTGCGGTAGTGGCTGTTTCTTGTGTTGCAACCACTTGATCACTATTATCTTGGGTGTCGGCAGCTGGTTCTTGTGTGTCAGCTGCCTTAAAATATGATGTCACGAAGCTATGAACGCTCTGCATCTCTGCTTCCGAGGGTGAAGGAGAGGAGTTCTGAGGACTGGTGGGAGTACGGATCTTTATAGTGATGGGCGGTGAACTGGGGGAATTGGGAGATTTAGCTGCTACCGATGACCAAGTTCTTCTTTTTGGTAGAGAAGCAGGGAATTCAGGCGTTTTTCTCTTTAGGTTAGCTTTCTTTAGGATGGGGGCAGTAGCCGAAGTAGCAGGTGCCTTAGCTGAAACCCTGGTTCTCCTTCTTTTCGATGGGGTTTTCTTTTCCTGCTGCCTTTTTCTTTTAAGCAGGGTAATGGGGATATTGTCATCGGAGTCATTAGTGGAAATACCCAGTATGGGAATGGAAGGATTGATTCCTTTGGGAGATGGGGTTGTCCTAGTGGCATTCTCAGCATCTTGCGGGGGTGTTTACTGGATTTGTTCAGGAATGTGCTCTGCTTGCTGAGGGTTTTCCAGAGGGGTTTGTTCGGGCATATCCTCCATTTGCTGAGGAAGTTCTTCATCTTGCTGAGGTATGTCCTCAGCTTGGTGGAGAATTTCCTCTTCCTGGTGAGGAATTTCATGTTCCGGCTGTGGAATTTGTGCCTCTTGATGGGGATTAATGGGGGGTGGAGGGTTATTTAGAGTGAAGGCTCTATTAATCAGCAATTGGGCTAAGCGGTGGTGTTTTAAGGAAACTAGAGGATGCTTAGCTTTCACAGCATATCGTGACATATTTTGGAGACAACCCAATAGATAATATGGCATGTTTATTAACTGACCATTTCTTAGATGATTTAACAGGACAAAGTCGTGTTGGTAAATTACCTGGTAGCGACCTTCGCACGTCAGATATTGCTTGAAAAATTCAGCGACTTTCGGCCACGGTTGAGGTAACGACCGAAGTGCTACGCCTCTGCCTTTGGTCTCTACGTGCTCGCCTGGTTGGAGAAAATCCTGCTGCGCATTAAGAATCAGGTGCTTTCTGCTGAACCACCGTGTGCCATTAGCTGGTAGCCCGGTAACCTCGGCTATGATTTCCTCTGTGACTGGAACTTGAATTCCCTGGACGACCGAGAATCCTTCTGTTAAATTGCATGCGAATTCAAGGACTTGCTGCTCGTCAAAGTCCGGAAGTCTCCTGAAGTACTCTATCCAACCCGCTTGCAAGAAAATTTGATAAATTTCTGGAAAGAGTTCAAGGACTGCTGTCGAGCCAGGCTCATGAGTAATGAGGGTTCCTCCCATAGCTGTTGCTTCAGTAACTTTCAGAGTTCAGAGCCGAGCTTCCAATTTCAGTTCAGAGTAGAACGTCGCAAATGGTAACATGCTGTGATAGGGTGGCTTTTACATATTACCGGGAGAATTAAGGGTGGCGGTAGTTGGCGTGGTATGTCATTATGAGAGTTGCTTTGGTAATCCCCCCCCCCTACGTGTCAACGATATGATTGGAAATACAATGATTTGCTAGTCCTATCAACTTCTCTGCATTATCTATCATTTAATGTCCATACATAATCATGCGTACCTTCGTATTTTACCTTTTTGATTGTTGCATCAAAAAGTCTTGTCTTGTCTTGTGCTGGATCATAATGATTACCGCGGATCTACAAGCATGGGAATACTGGTAATGATAATGACGGGAAGTGATAATAGGGTGTTGTAATCATCACAAGGGGTGGTATATTTTATCAAAATTTGTTCCTTGGGGCTGAAGTGGTAAGACTGGCGTTTTCATACATGAAGTAATCTGCTGGGAAAGATATTCCGTGATCGGGAAGTGATATTGTAGCACCGGGATTGGTGTTGCAGCCACGGAAAATTGCTGATGTGGCAACAGGGAATGATGTGAGACGTTTGTAAGAACGGGAATTGTGCGGGAGCAATAGGAATGGTGTTACAGCAACGGGAGTGGTGTTGCAGCAACAGGAATATGGTGTTGCAGCAACGGGAGTGGTGTTGCAGCAACAGGAAAATGGTGTTGCAGCAACGGGAAATGATATTACGGTAACAGGGAATGGTGTTGCAGCAACGGGAGTGGTGTTGCAGCAACAGGAGTTCCGAGTCCACAAAATAATTCCTTTGAAACTTTTGTTCTCAGCTACTTCCCAGGCCAAAATATGCAAAATACTGAAATGTAATATCGCAATCCTTGGCAGGATTTATTAGTTTCTAAAAAAAAAAAAAGAATATCTAACCTAAAAAAAATTACATAAATAATAGAAGCTCAAGTGCTTTGAGGGGCAGCAAGTTCCCCTGGAAAAGAATACTGTTTTATTGCCATGCAAGTGGCTTTAAAATCCTCTTTGGAAAACGACCGCTGATATAACCGAAGTTGGTAGCCATTCACTAACAGTGGTGTTCTGCTTCCATCAATTGTTAAAAGTCTAACTGTTTCATTTGGGAAAACAGTATCCACTTCATACGGCCCTAACCATCTTGTTCTCAGCTTCCCTTGAAAATTCTCGAAACGTGAATCATAAAGTAGAGCCCAATTACCTTTCTGGAACTGCTTTTGCTTGATGGTTCTGTCATGCCATCTGCTTCTTTGTTGCTGTATCATAGTTGTTTGATGGACGGCATCCAGTCTTTTCTCATCCAATTCCTGCAACTGTTGCAACCTGGCTGTCTGTGCATCAGTTAAATCAAGGTTAACAGCTAAGGCAGTTCTTAAGGTTTTAATCTCAAACTCTATAGGAAAAATAACATTCTTTCCAAAAACTAATTCATAGGGTGAAAAGCCTGTTGTATTTCTCCAAGTGGTTCTATAGGCCCAAAGAGCCTCGGGCAACCGCTGAAACCAATCCCTTCTATTCTCCTTTATTGTTTTTGTTAAGATGGCTTCTATGACCTTGTTGGTGCTTTCCACCTGCCCATTTGCTTGGGGGTGGTATGGTGTGGTCATCTTATGCTTGATATGATATTTTTGGAGCGTATCTTTGAAGCCATGAGAATTGAAAGGAGGTCCTCCATCAGTGACTAATTCTCTGGGTAGTCCAAATCTAACAAAGATTTCTTCAAATAAGAATGTTAGTACTGCTTCTTCATTAGCTTTAATGAGTGCTTTGGCCTCTACCCATTTAGTCATGTAATCTGTGCATACTAAAATATAAACTCTTTGATTAGATGGAGGATTAATGGGACCTACGAAATCTAATGCCCATTTCTCAAAGGGTTCAAGAGTTACCTGGGGATTGAGTGGCATTTCATCCCTATGGTTGGGCTGGTCCATTCTTTGACAGCTGTCACAAGCCTTCACATATTTTCTAGCATCTTTAAAAAGTGATGGCCAGTAATAACCCATTCTAAGTACCTTGTGAGCTATTCTTTTATCTGCAAAATGTCCTCCACAAGGACCATCGTGACAAGCTTTCAGTATATCATAAATCTCGTCTTCCCCAATGCATCTCCGGATTTCTTGATCTATTCCTGTGTGGAACAGACACCCGCTTATCCAGCTGTACTTAGCACTTTGCTGGATGATCTTTCTTCTTTCCCTGTGTGATAGGTGTGATGGTAATTTTCCTGCAACTAGATAATTGGCAATGTCTGCATACCAAGGTGAGTGAGCAGATACTGCAAATAAATACTCGTCAGGAAAATAATCATCTACTGGAGCATTTTCATCAGTTTTTAAACGAGAAAGGAAATCAACAACTACATTCTCTTTACCTGGCCTATCTACAATTGTGATGTCAAATTCCTGCAACAGTAATAACCATCTGGTGACTCGGGCATTTGTAACTGATTTATTCATTAAATACTTAATGGCCGAGTGATCAGTATGCACAAAGGTAGTGTAGCCAGTAATATAATGTCTAAATTTGTTAATAGCATGAATAACTGCTAGAAATTCCTTCTCGGTAACTGTGTAATTTAGCTCAGCTGGTGTCATGTTCTTGCTGATAAAATAGATGGCATATGGGAGACTGTTTTCTTCCTGACCCAGGACAACTCCAATTGCTGTGTCTGAGGCATCAGAGGAGATATGAAAGGGTAATGCCCAATCAGGTCCTCTCAAAATAGGAGCTGCGGACAACTGATGTTTAAGTTTATTGAATGCATTTTCATAATCATCAGTCCACTTAAATTCAACATTTTTCATTAATAACACAAATAGAGGAGAAGCTATTTTGGAAAAATCCTTAATGAATCTTCTATAATATCCGGCATGTCCAAGAAAGCTTCTTACATCAGTTTGTGTTTTTGGGATAGGGAGGTTCTGAATTACCTATATTTTAGCTGGATCGACTTGAATCCCTAAAAATGAAACAAAGTGACCCAACACAATACCTTGATTCATCATCATATGGCACTTTTCAGTGCTTAAAGCAAGGTGTGCTTCTATACACCGCTTAAGTACTTTTTCAAGATTTTGCAGTGCATCCTCAAAGGTCACTCCATAGGGAGTAAAGTCATCCATAAAAATTTCCAATGAATCATTTAACATATCAGAAAAGATCCCTATTACCGCTCTTTGAAATGTTGCTGGAGCGTTACACAGCCCAAATGGAAGTACTCTATAAGCAAAGGTTCCCCATGGGCTAGTAAATGTGGTTTTGTCCTGGTCCTGGGGTGCAATCTTGATCTGATTATATCCACTAAACCCATCCAAGAATGAAAAGAATTTCTTTCCTACTAAATTATCCAATACCTGATCGATAAATGGTAAAGGGAAATGGTCTTTTTGGGTGGCTTTATTCAATGCTCTGTAATCCACACATACTCTCCATTTCCCATTTTTCTTTGGTACAATTACAAGTGGGGAAACCCACTCACTGTCAGATATGGGGTATATAAATCCTGCATTTAAGAGTTTTTGAAGTTCCTCCTTGACAATTTCTCTAAGGTTGGGGTTCATTCTTCGCTGGGGTTGACAGACTGGCCGGGATCCCTCCTTAATATAAATACGGTGAGTGCATAGTTCAGGGGAGATCCCTTTCATGTCTGTGTAGTCCCATGCAAATGCCTCTTTATTTTCTTGGAGTAACTTTATTAATTTCTGTTTTTCATTATCAGTCAAATCAGGATTTATATTTAATGTTTTACCAGGTTCAATTTCGATTGTTGTACTTTTGGAAGGGCTGCCTACTGCTGTCTGAAATAAGTTTTCATCTTTCATGTTCTGCTAGGATTCAGATTCTAAGATTGTAGTGAAGTGATTATATGTTTCAGGGCTGACCGAAGAGGGTTCAGAAATAAAGCTACTGATTAATTCATCTTCGGTGGAGTCCTTAAAAGTCAAAGCTTGTCCAATAGTTAATATCGGTTGGGTCTCCTCATCCTCATAATCTACCCATACAGAATTGTCACTATTAATCATGGGTGTGGCATGAGGATAGAGGGTAAGATGTTTAGTTTCCTGTCCATTAGAGATGGTCATTGATCCAGATCTACAACTGATGAAAGCATCTGCTGTAGCCAACCAAGGTCTCCCTAGAATCAACGGATGACCCCCCAACTTTGTTTTAGTTTGTAACACCACAAAGTCAACCGGGTAATTCCAGGATTCTACAGAGATTATAAGGTCTTCAATGACCCCTTCAGGTTTAATCGTAGAACGGTCAGCTAACTCTAAGATAGTTGGAGTTTCCCTGATAAAGTTTTTTAGCTGGAGCAATTGTGCTGTTTCGAGTGTCATAATATTTATTGTGGCTCCTAAATCTACTAGGACTTTAGAGATAAAGGTTTTTCCGACCTGGACTATTACTGTAGGGTGACCAGGGTCACCATACTTCACAGGATAATCTTTTTCAGTCATTAAGGCAGTTAATTCCCCCATCACATGAACTGTGAGGGGATCTTTAGCCTTCCTTCCAGGCTTTTTTATACAAATGTCTCTAATAGTTCTAGCATAAATAGGAACATCCCTTAATGCTTGCAATAATGGGATTTTGACATACAAGTTCTGTAGCTCTCCTAAAAGGTTAAAGGTAGGTTGTTCAAGTGTTTTAGTGAGAGTCAGCCGTTCAGGGAATGGCGGATCTATTGTTTGATCATTATTATTAGGTGCTGATTCTGTTGTTTCAGCATTATTGTTAGCTGGTTTCTCTTTTCTAGCCTCTTCTTTGTCAGAGTCAGTAATATCATCTATAATGGGTTCAACAATTCTCCCTGAGTGAAGGTGAATATCATTACATTGCAGGGGAGAGATAGGCTGATTTTGAATGTCAATAACTTGCAGGGCTTTATTATTATTTGGATTGGGGTTAGGTTGTATAGGTAGCTCTGGTCTCATTGCCTGGTTATTCGGAGGAGTATTAGATGGTAAGGAAAGAGACTGTTGTTGTTGAGGAAATGGTATCTGTTGGGCTGCCCAGTTTAGATTCCATTGATTAAAATACGGTTGCTGGGGAGCCCAAGGATTCCATATAGTAGGATCAGGAAAAGGAAGATTTGGTTGCTGCATAAGTGGAAAATTCATTGTATTAAAGGGTGGGTACTGCATTTGGTTCATGGGTGGGTAGTTTGTTTGAAAAGGAGAGTTATTATTCCAATGATTGAATACTGTGTTAGAGCTCATACCTTGTCTTTGTGGCCATTGCCTCCTCTGTGTCATCAGGTACACTGCTTCAGCTTCTTCTTCGGTTGACTGCAGTGCTGCTTTGATTCCAGGCAGAGAGGGGCATCGCTGTGTTTCATGGTCCTTCTCGCAGATTGTGCAGATAGGTATCTTATCCAGTGGGCATTCTCTGAGTGAATGTTTTTCTCTACATTTGGAACAGAAAATTGCCAGAGCAGCTTCTGCTTCCGCCTGTTTCTTCTTAACCTGCAGAGCATCAATTTGTGAAGCAAAAGAACTTAGCATCTCAGTTTTAAATTCTTCCAATAAGTTACCTATTTCAGCTCTTGTTGCTCCTCCACTGGCTGACTTCTGAACTCTTGAATACACATTATCTCTGCTTTTTGATCTGCCTGCTGCTCCCCTTGAACATCTCATGCAGAGATTAATAATTTCATCAAAGGGTTCTTTGGAAATGTCCCCTTTTCCAAGCATGTTCAACATGTCCAGGCAGTCATCTCTTACCCCTTTCAGCAATATGGTCTTCAAAATATCTTTACTCATATTAGGATGATCAGACCGCTGCAGATTATACTGTAATCTTTCCACGAAATCTTCCAAATTCTCATCCTCTTTCTGAACCATTTTAAACAATTCTTCCTTCCTTTCTCTTGTCCGGCAGTAGTCTTGATATTTGGCCAGAAATCCCTCTTTCATCTGGTCCCAGGTGGTGATTTCCTGAGCTCCTAAGCTCATAAACCACCTCAACGCATTCCCTTTTAGTGTTGCTGGAAACAGTTTTAGCTTCTGATTAGGACTTATATAATCATAACTTCTACATAGTATGTCGAATTCAAAGAGGAATTCGTCCGGGTCTTCAGAGGATAACCCATGAAAGTTGGGTAATGCCGAGAGTGGAATGTTTTTCATGGGGGTTGTTCCTCTCGGGAGCTCCCCAATAGGGAATTCCAGGGTAGAGAGCGAGTTCTCCCCTCTTCCTTCTGTTCTGTTATCCTCCATTGGTCTTCTTCCTGAATCGCTTGCTTTATCTTCTGTGTCTTCTGTTTCTTCAGGTTCTTCTACCGGTTCCTCAGTGTATTCTCGTACTTCCAGCTTCCTTTCAGGTCCTATTACCTCCTCCGTCTGTCGATCTGTTTGTGAGGAGTATTGGATCTGAGGTCTCCGGGAACTCGTCCTCTGTGATGTTTCGGCCTTTGAGATGATTTCGTCGATATAAGTCTTTCTTCCTCTGCCGCATGTGAAATTAGGTTTCTTGCGTCCTCTCATGCATCTGTTATTCTCAGAAAGAAATCATTAATGCCTTTAGAAATCTCTAGTTGCCTTCCCCGACAACGGTGCCAAAATGTTGGCTAGTTGAATTGTTTATTGATTAAACATTCAAGTACCACATTAATTGTCAACCTGGGAAAGTCTTTTTATTGCAAAGGCTACCGCGTACTGTATGTACTTACTCCTAAAAGCATTAAAAAGCTGTAGTATATGTAATCCTTACGCTAAGTTATCACTGTACTGATAAAGTGAGAGTAATTAATTAAGATTACAAATCTAAAAAGCAAAATGATGGATGCTCTGTTGGCAGAGGATCAGGACCCTATCCTCCAGGTGAGGACGTTCAGCACCTGCCTCTGTAATCAGATTGCTAACACACACTGCACTCAAATTCACCGGTGAAATATCCTTGCACAACTTCAAACAATGAATGAAACAGAGTACTAGCAAAGCGGAAATACCAGAGGTAATGCTACAGAATCCAAACAGAGTACCAACGGAAAGAAACTATAACACACTTACACACTTTAACAGGAAAGTAAATGGGTGAATATTGTGAGGAAGGTGGGTCCAGTCCCTCTCACAAGATTCCCCAGAACACGAAGATGAGATTAAATGCTCAGAACGATTCTTTATTCATCTGCCAAAAGATTCAAGTACAATAAAGTTCAGACTTGCTGATGTCTCCCAAAATCTCTCTTACAAATTACACATTAACCCCTTTCTAATGTAGATGTCTCCTCTTTATAGAGGAGACATCTATTACAACAGATCATTACAGTTCATTCAGTTAACTCATTTGATCAAAAATAAAAGTTACAGATCGCTGTTACAACAGTATAACAACATATTCTTTCTTAAGTTCTAGCTGTTACACAGCTGGTAACTGTCTTCGACCATCTTCTTGGGATCTTCACATTCCTTTGCTGTTTCCCCATGCTGTCCTGATTTAAGCAGTGGTAACTGTGTTCTACCCGCTTTAGATAGCTGTAGATCGTGCCGCGTCAGCGTTCTTCAGATAGTAGCCGGTTGTTATTTCCAGCTGTTTCAAAATAGCCTGCTTTAGATGGTTGCTGTTGCTGACTGTAGCAACTGCGTAGTTGCTGCTTCTGGTGTTGCAGCAACTGCGTAGTTGTTGTTCCTGGTGTTGCAGCAACTGCGTAGTTGCTGTTTCTGGTGTCACAACAACTATAACTTATAATTCCTGCAGGCTTAAGACAATTACTTGACAATTTAATCAGCTTTTCCAAGATAAATATAAAGATACTCACGAATATGCAATGAACAATTAAACATATAGACATGCGGAAAGTTACTTCATACCTTGGGTGATTAAGTCATCATGTACTCAAAGCTTACAACTTATGACTGAAAAGGGTAACATTAAGGCAAAAATATGAGGTCAAAATAGGTCAATTCTGAGTCCTAACACTCTCGATCAGGTGTTGTTGGATTCAATTGTGTGAATAGGTATGCTTCTTAGTTATATTGTTAATGTTTTATAATTGATGTTTCTTGCTTTACCGCTTTGTTGTAATTCGTAATTGTTGTTACTTTAGACTGTTGTTAGTGTTATTTACTTTGTTGTTACTCAATTCGTAGCATTCATTGGGCCTTGTATTTTGTAATTGCTCAATACTGGGTAAAGAACCTGTGGTCTGCATAGACTTTGCACAATAACCTTGAAATAACTAACGAACCCTAGATTGAAAAATAGATGTGAAAGGGATTGAACTTATAAACCCATATTAAAACCTCAACATTTTAGTTTCGTTGTTGGGGAGGCTATCAAAGGCACAAAAGTAAAACTAGTATTGACCATAGGAACACTCTCTCGTCCTAGTTAGGCGAGGGTTGCACCAAACATTTTCCAGGATCCAAGCATTAGACTATTTTGATTGTTTCAATTTTCTTCCTTTTAATTGATCATAGGAACCACTCTCTCATCTTTGTCAGGCGAGGCTTTGCACCAAACCCTTTCCAAGACCCGAGCATTAAATTTCTTTGATTGTTTCCTGCCTCTTGATTAATTATAGGAACCACTCTCTTGTCCTGGTTAGGCAAGGTTTGTACCAACCCTTTTCCAGAACCCAAGCACTACATCACTTGATTGTTTTAATTTCTTGCTTGATTATAGGAACCACTCTCTTGTCCTGGTCAGGTGAGGTCTGTACTGAACCTTTTCGAAGACCCAAGAATTAGATTTCCTTTTTTGTTTTAATTCTCAATGTTTTTTACTATAAAAACCCACTCTCTTGTCTTGGTCAGGCAAGGTTTGTACCAACGATTTTCCAGGACCCAAGCTCTAGATTGTTTTTGGTTATTTTAATCTAATTCTTTGTTTCTTAGATTTTATGAATAGGGAAACAAACAAAAGGGGCGGAGGAAGACCCCAAAAAATAGGTTGAGGAAGGAACGATCTAGGTAGAATCACCTATATCTAGGAAATCATTGCAAGAGTTGAATTAGGAAACTAATCAAGGAGTGTTGTCACGGTAATATCTCAGATGTGATCCAGGCCCTAGACGATTTCGCAACCAAAGCCCTTCACAACATCAGAAACAAAGTTAAGAGAAGAGGGAGAAGGGAGCAGAGGATACGAGGAATTAAGTGTTTAAGGTCCTAAACAAGAATAGGTAGGAGGAGTAACTCCTCTGACTAATCGAGGAAGCATTGTTAAACAAAATCAGCCGCATGTCGTGGAACAACCGGAACCTGCTAAAATTCCAAGCAAATATTGGAGGATATTCATGGCCAACAACATAACTTCTACAATTGAATTTCCAATTGGAGAAATTAGGTGCAATGCACCCATGAAACATATTCCTCTAACAACATTACCTAATTTCCATGGTCTCTCTTCCGAGGATCCGGATACATTCCTCTTCGAGTTTGATCTTGTGTTATGAAACCAGCTCAAGAAAAGATAGAAAAGATAGATCAACGCCTTAGAATTCAGCCTCTTCGAGGGGGCAACCTCCTTTACATTACATAAATGAACAATTCTTCGATGATACAAATGACAAAACCTCCTTTCTATATATAGGAGTCTAAGGAGTCACAATATAATCCAGCCGACCTAACAATAATAATATAAAGCCACAAAAATAACAATAGAGGGATTCTATGGGGCACAGAAATAACAATATGGGGGTAATAGGGGCACAACAATATAAATAAGGGGTATAACTACAATAGTAATGGGGTAATCACTAGTATTATAGGGACCCAACATGCCCCTCTCCTTCAAAAAAGTGTTGTCCTCAACGCTTGAGTAGTTCTGGATACTTCTGCATAAAATTCTCATCCTCCCATGTGGAATCTTCAGCGGATAAGTTCTTCCACTTGATAAGATACTCTGAAATTGATCGATTTCGTAGCTGTCGAGTTCTTGTTTCTGTGACTGCTTCCGGTTCCAATATAATTTTTCCTTCCTCGTCAAGTTCTGGCAATATTGTTTGAATTGGGAGCTTGTCACCTATAACCTTCTTTAAACATGAAACATGGAAAACTGGGTGCAATCGAGAAGCTGCAGGAAGCTCCAATTTGTATGCCATAGTACCAATCTTTTGCAACACCTTGTACGGACCATAATACTTTGGTGATAATTTATTATCCTTCTTAGCTTGCTTTAGGGACATTTGCTTATATGGTTGTAGCCGTAGGAATACCCAATCACCTACATCAAAACTTCTTTCACTGCGATGTTGATCTGCCTGTTGTTTCATTCTATTTTGTGCCAACACGAGGTTATCCTTTAAGAGTTGGAGGACTTGTTGTTGATGTTCGATGTGATGTTCCACTGCCTGAACCTTAGAATTTTCTCTTAAATATGATGTGATGGATGGTGGTTGATACCCATAAAGTGCCATAAATGGGGTCATTTTTGTTGCTGTATGGAAGGAAGTGTTATACCACCATTCAGCCAGAGGCAACCATTTGACCCATTGTGTCTGTTTATCAGATACAAAGCAACGAAGATATCCTTCCAAACATTTGTTTACTATCTCAGTTTGCCCATCAGATTGAGGATGATAAGATGAGCTATGAGCTAACTGAGTACCAAGACAAGAAAATAATTCTGTCCAAAAATTTCCAGTGAAAATGGGATCTCTGTCACTTACAATAATCTTTGGGTTTCCATGTAGCTTTTGAACTGTTTCCATAAATGCAGTAGAAACTGTACTGGCTTTAAATGGATGTGATAATGCACAAAAGTGTGCATACTTGGTAAGTCTGTCAACTACCACCATGATGACACTCTTTCCCTCAGACTTGGGTAAACCTGTGATAAAATCCATTGAAACCTCCTCCCAACGTTGGCTTGGAATGGATAAAGGTTGTAATAGACCCGGTGTCTTAATTGTTTCAACTTTATTTTGTTGGCAAACCAAACATTCCGCCACAAACTTTTGAATATCTGATTTAAGGCCATCCCAAAAAAATTCCTTCTTAACCCTGTGGTAAGTTTTTAAAAATCCTGAGTGCCCTCCTAAGGGAGAAGTGTGCAATTCCATAAGAATCTTTTGTTTTAGCTGGGAATTCTTACAGAGGTATAAGCGATCTTTGTACCATAACGAATCATTTTGCCAGCTAAATGTATCAGAAGTACTGGAATCTTGTTGTAGCTTTCGAATAAGTGCCCACACTTCTTCGTCATTCTTCCATTCCTCCCTTGCTTCGTTTATCCAATCTGGTTGGATAATAGAAATGGCACACAACAATGCTTCCACATCCTCATCCTTTCTTGAGAGTGCATCTGCCACCACATTTTGCTTCCCTTTTTTGTAGATGATTTCAAAGTCATAACCCAACATCTTTGTGACCCACTTTTGTTGCTCTTCAGAGGATAATCTTTGTTCTAAAAAGTATTTAAGGCTATCATGATCCGTTTTTACCTTGAAGTGTCTTCCCATTAGGTAGGGTCGCCATTTCTTAAGTGCATGGAGTATTGCCAACATTTCCTTCTCATAAATAGCTTTGCTTAAAAACTTTCCCTTGATTGGACGACTTTCAAAAGCAATGGGTCTTTCATCTTGCATTAGAACAGCACCAATTCCATTTCCTGAAGCATCACATTCCACAATAAAGGTTTTTGTGAAGTCCGGTGTAGCTAAGACCGGTGCTTGGCACATTGCCTCTTTAAGATGTTCAAAGGCCTTTGTTGCTTCCGGAGTCCATGAAAATGAATCTTTCTTCAATAATGTTGTTAGAGGTGCTGCTATTCTCCCATAATTCTTAACAAACTTGCGATAATACCCTGTCAACCCAAGAAATCCTCGCAGATGCTTTATGGATGTGGGGATTTTCCATTCCTTAATGGCTTTAATTTTGCTAGGGTCTACCTTAACTCCTTCATGAGATACAATATGACCCAAATATTCCACCTCCTGGACTCCAAAGAAACATTTGGATCTTTTTGCATATAATTGTTTCTCCTCCAATAGTTGTAGCACCCTGTCAACATGTTCAACATGATCCTTCCAAGACTTGCTGTAGATTAGTATATCATCAAAAAATACTAACACAAATTTTCTAAGGAATGGTTTGAAAATTGAATTCATCAAACCTTGAAATGTTGAAGGTGCATTGGTAAGGCCAAAAGGCATGACCAAAAATTCATAATGACCCTCATGAGTTCTAAATGCCGTTTTTGGAATGTCTTCAATCTTCATTCTGATTTGATGATATCCCGAACGAAGATCCAACTTGGTGAAGTAAATTGATCCATGCAATTCATCCAGTAATTCATCAATAACAGGAATGGGGAACTTATCTTTAATAGTGAGCTTGTTGAGCTAGACACATGTGCCATGATCCATCCTTCTTGTGCACCAATACTACTGGAGCTGAGAAAGAACTTTGACTCGGTTGAATTATACCAGCCTCTAGCATTTCTGCAACCATACGTTCAATTTCACTTTTTTGGACATAGGGATATCTGTACGGCCTGATGTTTGGAGGAACACTTCCTGGAATCAGATGAATAGCATGATCATGATCACGCATAGGTGGGAGACCCTTGGGAGTCTCAAATACCTTGGAATGATTGTCCAAGACTTTTTGGAGATCTGGAGAAATAGATGATTCCAATGTGGAAACATCTAGCGAACATAATTGTGCAATTACACCTCTTTGCTCCTTTTTTAGAAGCTTTGTCATACCATTAGAGCTGATTATCTTTCCTGGTTTCCCTGCAATACCCCTTAATTCAACTTCCTTTCCTTCCGTAGAAAATTTGATGAAAAGTTCTTGAAAATTAAAAGCTATTGTACCCAAGGATTGTAGCCATTGGACTCCTAGTACAACATCAGCACCTCCCATTGGAATGGAAAGCATTGGGCTAGTCAATACATATTCTCCCATGGATAGCTTGATATTATGGCACTTTCCAGAGCAATTTATTGTTCCTCCATTTGCAATCATCACTTGACACTCTGGTGCTGGATATAGGAAGCAATTCAATTCTTTTGCTACCCTACAATGAATAAAATTGTGGGTGCTTCCTGAATCAATCAACACTATTACCTTTTTCTTCTTGATTTGTCCTTCTATCTTGATGGTTTGAGGAGTGGTAATTCCCGCCAATGCATTACAAGATATGGTCGGATTTATTTGTTCTTCATCTAGGCTTTGTTCCTGGAGTATATCTTCTTCTTTTGACCTTTCTTGCTCCTTTTCTTCTTCCTCTTCACAATCTATGTAGAATAATTTCTTCTCAGCACACTTATGACCTTTAGTGTATTTGCTATCACAACTGTAACAAAGCCCTTTTGCTCTTTTTTCTTCCAATTGTTGTGGTGTCAACCTTATAGGTTGTGGAAGACTAGGGGCAACAACACTTCCGTCTTTATAGTTGTGAGTGGTATGCTTCCTAGTTGCCATAATTTTGCTTTCCATTTTTCTTGCTAACCTGAATGCCTTCTCTAATGAATCAGGTTCCCAAAGGCGAACATCATGTTGGATATTATCCTTTAAAGACCCTATGAACACATCAATCCTATGCTCCTCTGGAATATCTTTTACCCTTATGTTCAATTTTTGGAACTCCTCAATGTGCTCCATTACTGAACCCTTTTGTTTGAGACTTATCAATTGGCTAAAAAAAGTGTTGCTTTTTGATACCATACAAACTGATTTGGTTCCAAATATACAGTTTCCATACGCACCTTTTGTGTGTTTTGCACATTATTGAGATCGAAGAACTGCTCCATCTGTAATATCCATGTGGCGGGATCCTTGCCATCAAACTTCCTCATATCGATTTTTGGAATATGGTGGGTCTTCGATCCAACATTAGAGTCTATGGAATCATGATTAACATTTCTTTTGTTCACATCATGAGTTTCCTTTACAACCTTTTCACCATTAGTAAGTATTTCTTGTAGAAAATTTGTCAAATCTGTCTTCAAATCTGCCATGTCTGTCTTCAAATCTGTCTTCAAATCTGTCTTCAAATCTACCATGTTTGTCTTCAAATCATCCATCTTAGCTTCCATGCCCTTTATCTTAGACTCCACACCATTTATCTTAGATTCCATGCCATTTATCTTAGCTTCTGTTAGCTTTTGTGAGCGTGACATTTGTTGCACTTGTTCTTGTAATTTTGATATATCATGTAGCATTTCTTCCTCTTCTTCATGAGTCATGCTAGAGCTTTCAGGTTCCTTACTAGGTGTTTGCATTTTCTTTCCTCGGGGCATCAGTTACCGATAATAATGCTTTACTATGCCCTTTAAATTCCGTTAAACCAAGCTTACACAAAAATTAAAAGAAAAACTACACACCTTTTTTCACTTTATAGAAGCTTGATATTGAATCTGATGTATCTCTGTAATTTCAGATCATCCAATTCTGAGGTTGCAACTTGCAATAGCCTTCTGCGTCCTCTTTCCAATGCCACAAGTCTGAGCCAAATTGGATTCTCCAAGGAAGAGTTATGTGAAATCTCCCACAGTGACTTGCTTTTAGACTGGTTCAGTAGAGCGAATTTGTACGACGTGCCACGAGTCACTGTTTCAACCTTTGAATCTGAAACAAACATACAAGAAACTACAGTCCGTCCTCTTTCTGTACCTTTTTACGAAATTTCAATCCGATCCTCAGAGAGAGAGTTATGACGATTTTCCCCAGGTCACCTGTTTTGAATGTAATTCAGGAGTCTGCAAAAAGGCCAACTTCCTCAGATCATATCTCCGACAATATCGCGCGAAAATCTCTGAAATTCGGACCCAAGGTTCAGCGCCAATTCCTCTCAAATGGGTTTTTTTTGCGACTTCTGAAACGTCACAGAAAAAAAGTTATAGCAAAAATGCCACGATGACCTGTTTGGAGCAGCGAAACCCTAGAATCCAAAGCTCTGATACCAAATGTTATGAAACCAGCTCAAGAAAAGATAGAAAAGATATATCAACGCCTTAGAATTCAGCCTCTTCGAGGGGGAAACCTCCTTTACATTTCATAAATGAACAATTCTTCGATGATACAAATGACAAAACCTCCTTTCTATATATAGGAGGCAAAGGAGTCACAATATAATCCAGCCGACCTAACAATAATAATATAAAGCCACAAAAATAACAATAGAGGGATTCTATGGGGCACATAAATAACAATATGGGGGTAATAGGGGCACAACAATATAAATAAGGGGTATAACTACAATAGTAATGGGGTAATCACTAGTATTATAGGGACCCAACATCTTGTCTACTGAGGATATGATTATGTTTGAGACGCTAAAAAACTGAAGATATTCACCGCTACTTTGAGAGGGAAAATGTTGCGTTGGTTTATGGGTCTAAGAAGAAAATCTATCATGACATGGGGCAATATGAAGCAAATTTTCCTCCAAAAATTTCAGGACTACGGCAAGTCTCAATAAATTAAAGAATAAATCTTCAAGATTATGCAGAAGGTGGAAGAGAATATGGAGGATTTTGTGGAACACTTTAAATAAAGCCTGCAAAGATCATGCCATAGTGATTTGGATAAGGATATTTTAAAGATAATATTACTTCGAGCATTAAGAGAAGAATCTCTGGAACTTTTGAATGTGGTGGGAAATGGGGATATCTCAAAGGAAGAGTTTGATACTATCTGTGACCTATGTGTCAAATGTTCACAAGGGGTTGCGAGGAATAAGAAAGGGAAATGAGCTCTCAAATCATCTAGTACTAGGCTCACAAAAGAAGAAATTGGGAACTTATTGGACAATTTGAGGACTGACATCCTAAGAACATTGCCTTCACAACTAGATGTTCTGTGAGAAAAATAGAAACAGATGGAATTTGAGAAAGCAATGGCCATCTTCTTCCCATAGTGTAGGAAGAAGAACCCACTAAAGTAGTGTTCGCTTAATATTGTTGAAACCTGTAAGATATGTGAGAAAAACCATTCCACCAGCACGTGTCCATCACTTCCTGGGTTGAAGGTCATTTTTTAGGGAGAAAATGAAGAGACAAACCAACTTTATTTTATGGGACCAACGAATTCATGGCAACCGTGACTACAAAATATGAATCAAGGTATGACTCAAGACACTTCTCAATATTTTAATAATTTGAATTTTGGGTCTCATCTTGCAGCATTTCCACCTTCATGGTCATAGTATTATCTTTCTCCAATACCCTGGCAATCATGGTCACCTCAACCTGGTCCAATCCCTTCTTGGTCTCAGAACTAGTGTGGACCCCCTCTTCCAACAAATCAACTTCCCCAACCTATGACAAAACAATAATTACAACTCCCACCCAATGTCTCCACCAATACTCCCCCTCTTTGTCCTCAACTTCTTGTTCAACCCAAACTGAACCCGAATAATAGGGGATCCCAATAGGGTGAGACACTCAACCTTCCTACATATGGAATTCCACTTTAGAATGTAATGATTTGAATCTTTGATCTAGACGAGTGGTGAATACAAGGACTTCACTAATAATTATTGAACAAACTTATGACGAAGTCTCAGAACCATAACTTAAACACTCGTCTGGGGAAGTTGGGGGTAATCCAACACAAACTGTTGTGGAACAATAGCCTCCCACCAAAACAATTATCACTCAAGGGGGTCACACAGGCCCACCTTATCCTGAGAGGTTGTCCCTAAGAAAACAAATCCCTCAACTTGAATTTGATCTTTTGGGGGAATTACATAATCTATTTGTTAATATCCCATTGCTCCAGGCCATGCAGGATGTACCAAATTATGTTAAAACAATTAGGGAATCGTGCTCCAAGAAGCTCGGAAGGAAGCTAAAAGACCCACCTACTATTCATGTCATGGGGAATTTGTCAGACATAATGTTGGGAAAAACTATACTCGTCAAATATGGTGACCCAGGAAACCTGATCCTCACAGTCCAAATCAATGGGGTTGATATTTCAAATGTTCTGGTAGACCTTGGTGATGTAATTAATGTTATAACATCAAAAAATGTACTTACTCTGGGCTTACTTAATCTTAAACCAACCCCAACGGTTCTAGAACTTGTAGATCGATCTACTGTGAGACTTGCAGGGAAATTGGAAGATGTAACTATTTATGTGGATTCTTGGGAATACCTCATCGATTTCTTAGTACTGCATACTCAATTTCTAGTTGGGAGGCACCCCTTGATTTTAGGAAGGCCATGGCTTGCTATGGTCAATTCCTATATTGGGTGTCAATCGGAAAACATGGTAATATCAAATGGAGAGATTACGAAGAACCATGTTCTTTATCCTCCTGCAAAACCAAGCTCATCTGTCAAACCAGGATTTACCCTAGCACAAAAGCCTTCCCCCCAGGATGAGTCTGAACCCAAAAACGAAAATGTTAGAGAAATTCTCACTATTGGAGAAGATCTTTGTTTCAAATAAGAAACGAAAGACAACGCTATTAGTATGTTAATCAGTGACCCCAGTTCCATTTCTTGCTCAACCTGGTGAATATTAAATTCTGTTATGAGTTGTACCGCCCAGGAAGCTATTCAACCATAAACTGAAACTGAAAATGTTCCTATCACAGTATCCCATAACATTATTATAGTATAGATAGATCCCGGGAAGACACTGAACATTAAACTCAATCTATCGCCCTCCCAAACTTAACAATTGTTAAAAATTCTTTGGAATGAGAAGGAGGCATTTTCTTGACAATAAATGGATATGAAAGGGGTTCATCCTGATTTGTGTACCCATCACATATATATTAGAGAGGAATTACATCCTATTTGCCAACCATAAAGAAGAATGAACCATGCTTTGAAAAAGATTGTTAAGGAAGAACAACATAAGATTTTGGATGTTGAGTTTACTTATCTAATCTATGATAGTCAATGGGTATCCCCATTTGTAATTTTCCAAAAGAAGAGCAAAAAGTGGGGGAACTATGTCGATTATAGGTAGCTAAATAAAGCTACCAAGAAAGATCACTTTCCCTTACCTCTCATTGAATAGGTTCTTGATACACTAGCCGGAAAGAAGTTCTTTTCTTTTTTGGATGGGTTCAATTGATATAACCAGATCCAGATAGCTCCTGAAGTTCAAGATAAGACCACTTTTTCCCTTGGGGAAATTTTTCATATCAGGTCCTCCCATTTGGACTATGTAATGCACCTGCTACTTTCCAATGGACGATATTGAAGATCTTTTCTAATTTGATTAATGACAATGTTGAAATTTATATGGATGATTTTACCTAATATGGTAATTATTTTGAAGATGGTTTGGAAAATTTAGAAAAAGTAATTAAATAATGTAAACAGACTCATGTTTCTCTTAGCACAGTAAAATGTCATATGATGATGGAAGAAGGGATTGTTTTGGGGCATTTACTTTCAGCTGCAGGAATATGGGTTGACCTTGCTAAGGTCAAGGTAATATTAAATTTTCCCACTCCAAAGACACAGACAATGGTACAAAGCTTTATTGTTTATGCTGGGTATTATCGACGCTTCATAGAATTTTTTCTAAAATAACATTTCCACTTTTCCAACTACTATCTAAAGATGTAGAATTTGTGTGGACTGATGCTTGTGAATCAACTTTTTCAAGGATCAAGAAATTAGTCTATGAGGCTCCAATATTGTGTGGTCCTAATTGGAAACTTCCATTCCATATCTCTATGGATGCTTCCCATACAACAGTTGGAGAATTTTTGGGACAACAAGAAGATAAGAAGCCATATGCAATCTATTATGTCAGCAAGAATTTAACTCTCGTTGAACTTAATTATACGGTAACTAAGAAGGAATTTTTGGTTGCCATTTATTCTCTTAAAAATTTTCAAAATTATATTAATGGGCATCCCACTTTTGTGTATACAGATCATTCAGCCATCAAGTATCTCATGAAAAAACCTATAACTCTTGGGCGAATTACAAGATGGTTATTGTTGTTACAAGAATTTGATATCTAGACAAACTAGGAGAGGATAACGTGGTATCCTTGTTTGTAAAGACAAATGGGTGGAAACCAAATCCATTTCAAAAGCCACTGGACAAACTGTCTCAGACTTCTTATTTGAAGAAATCTTTGCTCGATATGGGGCTCCCAGGGAAATAGTTTTAGATGGAGGGGCACAGTTTACATCGCATTCAATAACAATGCTTATGGATAAATATGGAATCAAACACTGGGTGACATCCCCATATCACCCTCAAGCAAATGGTTAGGTCGAGAGCACAAATAAAGTATTGGAAAATATTCTTACAAAGACTGTGGCTAACCATCATCAGAATTGGAATAAAAAACTCCCTCAAGCACTTTGGGCATATAGAACTACATGGCGGAATACAACAAAGTTTTCACCATATGAACTTGTGTATGCGAAATCTCCTTTGTTTCTAGTGGAATTTGAGGTCAAAATGCTTAGGAAATCTCTGGAAGTAGCCCTGGATCTTACTACAACCCATAAACACCAACTGGATCAGCTCAACGAGTTAGAAGAAATCCATTTGGTAGTTGTGAAGAACACTTCCACAATCCAGCAACAACGAACTAAGTGACATGATAAATTTATTAAGAAAAAGGTGTTTTAAAAAGGTGATTGGGCATTACTCTATGATTCACGGTTCAATGATTTTAAAGGAAAGCTCTGCTCAAAATGGAGGGGTCCATATGAGGTCGATATAGTGTTTGACAATGGGTCCATGAGGTCCATATGATTCCATTTCCCTTTTATATACTCCAGTTGCAACATTTTTCTACTGCTATTAATCCTATTGCAGCATCTTAGTTGGCTCCACTTCAACGTTTGTTGATGTTGATACTCCACTAGTGTTGATACTCTACTGGTGCCAATACTCCACCGATGTTGATACTCCACTAGTGTTGATACTCCACTGATGTTGATACTCCACCAATGTTGATACTCCACTAAGGTAAGTCATTAGGTATGTCCCTGAATAACTTCGTGAATTTAATTGACATTTCATTAATGACAGGACCAATCAAGGTTGAGGACGACCATAACTTAGTTGGGGGGGATTATCGTATTTTATAATAACAATACCATTTTTTGTTATTATCGTACCTCATTAAGAAACCATTTAAATCATCAAATCATACCATTAATATGGCATCATTACCCACTTGTATCATATCCCCATCTGTATCCTTCACATATACTAATACTCATTGGAAATTGCATTATGTACGAATATGCCTGTCAGCATTAAAATGTGGTCATTTCCAATGTATCGAAATAATTACCATAATTATTACCATGATTACTGTTGGTTTTACCATATCCCTCAACCAAATTCATTTCCCTTATCGCCACTCCCATTACTGTGTATTTTATCGGATAATTGTTCTCTTAATGGCTTGTTGCTACTCCGAGTGCTGCTACAAAGTAATTGATAGGTATAATGGGTGGCCAAGCTTTTAGAAATGAACAAGAAATCACAAAGAAGGTTCAGCATTGATCGGAAGTATGGTAGATCTTCCAAAATGTGGGTTGGCATAGTTACTTTGAGCGGCTACAGGGGTTTGATGTAGGAGTGACAATTGAGTTTGCACTAAATCTAGAAGGAAATTGCTCTAGGGTCCACAAACTGGAAGTTCAAGTGAATGAGGAAGTTATTATAGTTGTCAGTGGGTTTCCACAGGATGGACATAAGTGGTTTATCAGAAGAGTGACCTTGCTAAAGTTTCCAGAGCTATTCCTACAAGTGGGGGAGAACCTAGTGCAGAAAGGAAAAAGGTTACGACCATAAATTGCTACCACAACCTTGGGCAGATGTTGCATATTTCATAATGTGATATATCACCTATGAAGGTCAATTTTCTATCCTCTTTAAATATCATTTTAAGCTCCTATCCTGTCTCTGATTTCATCAGATGCATTCCATAAATGTGTCGCTCTTCATTTACAATAATCTACAATTGATGACTCGGTCTACGCACCGCTCACGCTAGGCATTGGTTGTCCTTACGAATCATGGGCTCGTTAGATTACTCGTAATTCATGCCTTGTTATAGACTCTTGTAGCTTGGCAACAATTGGTTGAGTTGTCGAAGGAAGAAGTTGCAGCGATGATGCCTGTAGGCTAGGAGAGGAATTGCTTGAAGAGGAAGTGATGGAACAAATACCGGAGGAGGTAGAGGAAAAAGGGGATGAAGAAATGAGAGACCAACAGGACGATTTTGGAGATGGGAGAGGAATTCAGGAGACTGAAATAGAGGATGTTGGCAGAATCAAAATTGAAGCTACTACCCTTCGTTCTCCACTTCTGGTCTCCCTACCAAGAGGATCGAAGAAATTTCATTCTCCTACCCATGCTATAATAAAAGAAGTATTTCCTCCCAAATTGAAGTTTGTAGGAATAATTGTAGAAGAAGATGTTGTCGATATTGCTCCACAAGAACCAGTGTTGATGTTAGATAAATTGGAAGAAGAGGTTGTTTCCAATACTACTCCACAAGAACCAGTGTCAATTTCAAAGAAAATGGAAGAAGAGGTTGTTGTCGATACTGCTCCACAAGAACTAGTGTTGGCTTCAGAGAAATTGGAGGAAGAAGTTGTAGATTTTCCTGTAGATTCACAGCTCATGTAATGTACTAAAACACAAGACAAGAATCTACTCTACTCTTTAAACAACTGGAACCAATGATTAATGAAAACAATAATCGACAAGATGAAGATAATCAAAGACACATAACACAATTGTTTCTCTCGGGAAATCCACTGCTCACAAGCCCCTCTATCTATTGAATTAATCTAAAATCTAAGTGATAATACGAAGTTTTTTTCTTACAAGAACAAATTCTGCACAACTATGATCAACTCTTTGCATCACAAGCCCGCACTTACCAACACTTAGCCAATTTTTGTTGCTTGTTGAGCCCCTATTTCCTTGCAAAATTCCTAAGAGGAATATCCCATATTTAATTGGGAATTTCTTCTTCCATAATTGCGCAATCCAAATCTGGCTCCTCTTCTGATTGCATGCATGATTTGTACAACTCAGATCATTCTACAACTGATAGTACAATTTCCCTGCACTTTAGTCTCAACTAGGTCTTTCTCTGAACTGACATGCATGATTTTCTCATGAGGGAATCTTCAGTTAGCTGGGGTAGCACTGAGGATGCACCAGTGCACCAACTCACTACTAGGCCTCTACTAGTTCCACAAACAAGTATAACTAGTTTAAATAACCATAACTCAGTCAAACTGAGTTATCTAATTACAACTCAAATAAAATCATCCTCGACCCCTAAAATGTAGGGAGAGCATATACATGACTACATAAATACTTCCAAGTCGAAATTCCTAAGCTAATTAAGTCAATTAAACTTAATTAACTATTTACATGTTGATATGAGAATATAATTTGATTTTATTTCATAGTTTAATTCAAGGACAAATTAAACTGGAATTTGTTGTTACCATTTCTCAACAGAAGTTGTTGTCGATACTGCTCCACAAGAACCAACATTGAATTCAAAGAAATGGAAGAATAGGTTGTTGCTGATACTGCTCCACAAGAACTAATGTTGGCTTAAGAGAAGTTGGAGGAAAAAGATGTTGTTGGTACCCCTCCACAAGAACCAATACTGACTTTTGAACAAATAGAAGGAAATTTGGTAGTGTTAGAGTATGTATAAGAATGCGTCGATGCCGCTCCAAGAGTACCGTCATCCAAATAGATGGAGAAATTCGTGATAAAACAAGAACCTGTTGACGAGTTTGTTGATACTGATCCACAAGGACCAGTACCACCCTTGAGACAGATGGAAGAGAATGTGGTAAAACAAGCGTTTTTCGAAGAACTTGCAAAAAGGAAAGCCCCCATTTAGCGTCGCTACTGACTACTATTCAAAGAAAATATTCAGTTAAGTATAGAAATTACCAAACTGAGGAAACAGGTGATGTGGTTGCGGAAACGAGGAAAAGAAAGCAAAAAATTAATACTGGCCAAGCAACCACAACCCTTGGAACCGGTGGGATAGTTTCGGTGGCAATATAGACAAAGGATAAGGAGGTGACCTCAGCATCCACACAAAGGGAGACATTCCTCCATCTTGAAGAAGATCAGGAATTTATTTTTGCGGCAAAATTCCAGAATTGGAAGGCCACTACTTTTAGTTTCAAGCGTGGTGCACTTCCCACGAAGGCCCATTGGAGAGAAATACATTAGGAGAATTTTGAGGTCTAAAATGGGCCTCCTAAGAAAAATGTACAAGCAAAATAAACTTTATAAGAACCAATAGGATTCAAGATGATAATGTCATCCATGGGGGATGATTCACCATTTTTAGAGTAAAAAAGTAAAAAGATTAAAAAATAATAAAATAATAAAACTACTTTTTCAACTCATTTTAATTATTCTAGACACATGTATTTTAGATTTTGATAAAATCCAAAAAGAAACATCTTTGCAAAGGAACTCATGAATGTGGGGCTTTGAATTGTTTCACATAGAGACAAATGGCTACGGGGTTTTCAACTATTTTATGGGATTGATTATGCAGTTGTAATAGAAGTAAAGAAAAATCATTAGTAGAAAAATATGTAATATATAACAAGGCCCCATAGCTAGTGTGTCGCTTAGTTCAATTATTGAATTTTGAAATGTATGAACTAACTATTGTATTTGAAAAAGGGCTACTTTGTAGATATTTTTGCTTATTTTAAGTATCCTTAAATTAGAGTAAGAAACAAATAAGGCATACATGAATGAATGAATAAAGTGTTTTTAGTAGCCATAAAATATTGCTAATCACCTGAGTCGTTGAAACAAAAATTCTAGAACCATACTTCCAAACAAAAAATGTTTCTACCAAAAGTGGTAAAAAAAAATATTGATATCGAATGTTGAAACAAAAATTCTAGAACCATACTTCCAAACCAACAAATGTTTCTACCTAAAGTAGTAAAAAGAATATTGTTATCTTGCATTGGAAATCTGCTAACTAAAAGTGCTAACACACACACACACACACACACACACATATATATAACCTCTCATCAAATTCTATTTTTATAGAATATTACATTTGTTCGAATACATATGAATATGCTCAAGATAAACATCACAAATATATATGAATATACTAAATATGAACAAAAAGATTATGTTCTACACAAGTGAAACAAACACTCAAGTAGAGATTTTTATCAAACACAATAAACGAACTAATAAATTAAGAAAATATTGAAGTTGTAATGTTTTATGTAATAAAGACACAATTACCTTATTAATTTTAGGTGATATAATTTTTAACAAAATTATGATATATATTTTTTTAATAATGGGTTTTTGAATGCATGATAATTTAAAGATATTTCAATTAATTTTTATTTGATTTTAAGCAAAATTCACTAGCGACAATTTGACCATGACTTACATAACTAGATACCAATGTATTGTAAAAAATATAAAAAATGTACATTTGTATTAATTACCTTATGACATTTCAAAATGAATAAAGTATTTGGACAAACTAATATTAAAGATGTCATTTAAACAATATAAAATTATAATTTAACTAACCATTATATCAAAAACTTTGAAAATAAATATGATTAAAATATTTCTCCGTGAAAAATGGGTATTTCAAGGTGTATTTCAAGAACCTATAGAATAAAAGTTATGTAATATAAGTACTGTAAAATAATAATTTAGCTAACTATTAATTTTTAATAATTTCTATATTTCCCAAAATGAATTGTATTATTATTATTTGATAATTTATTTTTTATATGATGTAATTGTAAAACAAACCTCGTAATGTGGGATAGAAAGAAGTTTCTCTTTGAAACTTTAGTCACTCCGGTTATCTTATGAAGCATTTTATAACGTATAACCTCAAAATTAAAAGCAACACAACCTATCATATTCCCCTTATAGAAGTGGGTCTTTCCCCTATCGAGAGCCTAGCTATGACTAGGCTTCTGTTGTACAAGCACAAACTCAATAACATAGGAGACCATAGACTTCCTAAGCTAACTTTAAATTCCAGCCAAAACCACCTAAGGCTCAAACGAGGTTGGTATAAAGACACTAGGTCTTGGTTAAACCATTGGGAGATCGATGAGAATGTTGCATTGCAAAACATTAATAACATTAAAAATATTGTTACTTCTAAGTTCAAAGAAAAAATGTGGTGTGAGAAAGATTTAGCAGCTAAAAGAAAATTAAGATATTATAAGGAGGTCATCAACCCCACCCTAGAAGATCAAAAGTATCTCTGTGTTTTAACTAGTTCAAAGAAGAAAACTAATATAACCAAGATTAGAACAAACTCTCATGAGCTCCACAGTGAAACGGGTCGTTGGGTAGTTCTGAAAACACCATGGAAAGAAAGGTTTTGCCATCTCTATGAGAATACGAACATCGAGGATGAAAATCACTTCCTCTTAGAGTGCCCCGCATTCAACCACATTAGATCTCAGTTTCAAAATCTTTGTTGCAATATTGACCTTCCTAGCCTTTTACATTGTCAAAATTACAGTGATCTTGGGAGGCTTCTCTCCAAGCTTTTTGAGCATAGGAATAAAATCTTAAATGAAATGAAATAATTCGTTTCTTTAGGTCCGATAGACCAAAGTTTGGTCTCAGTGGAGGTTAACCATCATCATCATCGTTATCAAGTTGTTATTTTAGACTTCCATTTGCCGAAAATGATTCATATTTTGTTTCTTTTGATAGATAATATTCAACATCTGCTTTATTGAAACTTTCTTGGATGGTAAGTTGGTGATGACATCCCACTGACATGAAAATGGCGGCGTTTAATTATTATATATTATTTTTGATAGATAATCTTCGAGATCTGCGTTATTGAAACTTTCTCGGATGGTAGGTTGGTGATGACATCCTGCTGACAAAAAAATGGCTACCTTTAATTATTATATATTTGGGAATTCATTTCTACATGAATTTGAGGAAACACTTTCTAGTAAAATTTTAATCTTTTGTTTTTTAAAATGTATTTTCCCCAAGTGGATTCAGCGATAAATAAAGACATTGTTTATGGAGTACGGACAAAAATTGTTTGAATCCTCTTATTCTTTAAAAATAAAATTAATTGAGAGCAAAGTGTTTAAATGATGGTGAAAATAGTTTTGGTACCCAAGATTTTAAAAAACCAAAAAATCACATAATTTTATGAAATTTTTCTCGTTTTCCAAATCAAATTTAAACCTGGTTAGACTACGCGCTAAATGAATTCTTGCCTCTCAAAATTAAACAAGTCATTTTCATTCTTCTATTTCAAAATTTACGGAGGAATGGGTTGAGATAAATGTCAAAGTGCAATTGTAACGCAACGATATTAGATGGGCACGTGATGCACAAAAATATATGGTTCATAAATGTTTACGGCTATGGTAAATACGCTCTCTTATTGTCAATTACAAATTAACGTGTTCTCTCGTTTAGTCATCATCACGTGCACATGGATTCCATTCAACAACATTGGTAATAAAAGTAATGATTACGAGTACAATCTATGTATGCCATTATAAAAATAATGAATACAATATAGGTACATTGTTATTAATACATATTATTATTACGAATAAGACTCTAACCCGTAAGAATGTATAAATATTATATTTAAAAAATTATGAAAAATAAATTCATTTTTTTTCAAAAATAAATCACAGATAAAATCATTTAATTTTTAGTAAATTTAAAATTAATGTTAATATCAATATTTTTTAATATGTTATTACCCTGTTGCAGCAGGGAATAATAAGTATTATGTAATAATAAATATCAAACACGCCTAAGAATTAATGATCAACTTAATTTTTCAATAATCAATGATTAATTAATAGATACCCAATAGATAAGATCAAGAATCAAAACCAACAATTAATTTATTATTAAATTGTATAGTGTTAAAAATTTAACATCATAAAATATTGTTAATTAAACAAACAAATGTAAATAATGTAAATAAATAATAAGAAAAAATGAAAAATCATTAGAAAAAGAAATTCAAAAATCACTCCTTTCATATTTATAATTATAAATAGCCTAAATAAATAATATAATTTCATTTGAGGAGTTACATTCTCATTACAAATATAATGTTACCAATACAATGGAGTTATCATTTTGTATAATATAAAAATAGCCATTAACTGAGCCACGCTGTAAAGACTATCCTACCCACGTTATAACGCAAGAGCCAGTGGTTATTTTTTAAGAAAAGAAAAAGTTATAAGTAAAGTTTTATTGGCAAAGGTTGCTTTTTTGAAGTATTAAAGTTTTTAGCATATTTAAAAACGGTGAAGACCATTCACGTATTTTAAAGGATTTAAATATTATAAAAGTTTACAAAATAATTTCTAAAGGAGGGGTATTAAAGGGTTATTAAAGGTGTTATTTTCGGAGCTTTTAAAGGTTTATTTTAAGTATATTTTAAAACAAGTGCTTTCAAATATAATCCGTGGAAACCTTTGTAAAAGTGTTTGTTTTTTTTATTTTTTTTATTAAAAGAAAATTATTCAATTTTCTTATTAAAAAGAATTTTTTTCCCTTATTTTATTTAATTTTTTATTGTTATTTTTTTACTCTTGTTTTTAAATTTAATTTCATTTAATTTAGTTTTATTTAATGTTGATTTTTTTTAATTAATTTATTTTGATGATGATGATGGTGGTGGTTAACGTCTATTCAGACCAAACATTGGTCTATCGGACCTAAAGAAACAAATTATTTATTTTGATTTAAGATTTTATTCTTATGCTCAAAAAGCTTGGAGAGAAGCCTCCTGAGCTCAATTTTGACATTGTAAAAGGCAAGGAAGGTCAGTATTGTAACAAAGATTGTGAAACTGAGATCTAGTGTGGTTGTATGTGGGGCACTTTAAGAGGAAGTGGTTTTCATCCTCGATGTTCCTATTCTCACATATATGGTAGATCCTTTCCATCCATGGCGTTTTAGGAACTACCCAATGACCTGTTTCACTATGGAGCTCATGAGAATTCGTTCTAATCTTTGCTATATTAATTTTCTTCTTTGAGCTAGTTAAAATAGAGAGATACTTTTGATCTTCTAGGGTGGGGTTGATGACCTTCTTATAATAACTTAATTTTCTTTTAGCCGCTAAATCTTTCTCACACCACATTTTTCTTTGAATTTAGAAGTAACAATATCTTTAATGTTATTTATGTTTTGCAATGCATCATTCTCGTTGATCTCCCAATAGTTTAACCAGGCCCTTGTGTCTTTATGCCACCCCCGATTGAGCCTTAGGTGGTTTTGGCTGGAATTTAAAGCTAGCTTAGGAAGTCTATGATCGTCGAAGTCTATGATCGTCTATGTTTATTTCTGGTTTATTTTGATTATTTCTTAATTATTCTTTTTATTTTATTTTATTACATTACGTTCTTTCCCTTTTGGAATTATTTTCTATTATTTATTATTATTATTTTATTAGGTTCTTTCTCTTTTGAATTATTTTCTATTATTTATTATTATTATTTTTATTAATTGTGATTGATTGATTTATTTATTATATTTTATTTTCAATTATTGGATGTCATTTTATTTTTATTACTATTTTTTATTTTAATTTTAATTGCAATTTTCTCTATAACTGGTTTTTTGTTTTTACTTTACTTTATTTTATTATTTTTAGTATTATTTTATCTAGTTGGTTAGTGACCCAAAAAGTAAACCTTAAAAATTGCACCTGTGGAATCAATTACGAAATATCATTTTTTTAAAAGGAGTTTTATTGGCAAGAGAGTTTAGGGTCTTGAAAAATTTTATAGGTTTGCAAATTTTTCTGTTTTGTCAATCATGATAGTGTGTTGGGTTCAAAAAAACCCTTAAATCTAGTAAATTTTGTGCCTTCCAGGGGTGCATATTAAAAATCCTATTTTTTTCGGGGGTGATATGGACAAAAGTCTCATGTAATAAGGAAAGAAACCATACGACATAAGAAAGACAACGATCATGTGTCAAAAAGGATGGCTCAAAGAAATCAAAAGAACAAATCGAAAAGAAGAGACAAAGATCATTGTCATGTTTAAAGAGGTTTAGGCTGTAGTTGAGGAACCAAGAATTCCAATAGAAGATGGAAGAGAAATTGAGGTTGATTGGTGTAGTGTAGATCTGCTACCGCCTCCTTTGTTTACTGGTAAAAATTTTGGTTTTGGGGTTGTTAAGACTCAACTAAGTATCGGTCTAATAACCAATATGATGAAGTATGTGATACTTTAGTATTGGATTTTATAAAACAAGCATTGGATGAGATGTTTTTGCAAGGTAGGAAAAGCTACATCTTCCCAAGTGGCATGGAAGATCCTGGAAGCAAAATTTTGCACAAAGGAAAGTGAGATGCAACATGAAGATGTATCACAAGCCGTTGAAGCATCAATAGAGAAGCTAGTCGCATATCTGAGATTAGATGAACAACAATCTAGGAGGAAAATAGAGCTTGGAGAATCTCACTCAAAGGTGGATGATGGTTGTTATCACTCATCGCTAAATGAGTTTTCAGTTGTGAAAAGAGTGAAAAAGAGCAGTGAAGTTTGAAGTCATCTTCTAGGACACAGAAGATCTCAAAGATTAACTGAAACCTCTCTGTTACATAGTTCTCAAAAAGAGCTTTCCAACGGTATATGGAAGACTGAAAATGGACTTCTAGATCATAAGATATGGCTTGTTAAAAATACCCTTAGAAAGCCCAGAAAACAAGGAGGAAAAGGCAAGGTAAAGGCTAATCGCAATCACAAATCGGAAGTTTTTATATGGCAGTAGCAGGGAATGCAGCGAGATCAGCGATCAGTTGATTGTCGATATCACAGTCCGGGAGCGCATCGTATATCACAAGGATGAGCGATATAGCATATCAGCGGTTAAAGCCGTGATCGCCGATATCGCACTCCGAGAGCACATCGTGAATCGCTTATCAGCGCTTGGGAGTTGCAAGGTTCAGGCTTATCAGTGATCAGTGAGTCCAGGAGATCAGCTATCGATGAATCAACGAAACAGCAGGGTTGTCACTCCTTAAAACCTTGCAAGTTCGCGATTTTGTGATATAGTGTTAAAGCGTCGAGGAAGGCCGATTTCATTTAACAAAGGAATTCAAAGAAAAACCAAGGCCAGGCGGGCCATTTTCTCTCTCCTTTAAGGGGCCACATGGTGGGATATCATTAATCCTTATAGATGACGTGGCAGCTGACATCATCATGACATGGCAGTATCGAAATAATGTGGTTGTATGGAGGACATGTGGCACGCAGATTCAACATTTTTAGGGGTCCTATGGGGGAATTTCCGAGTGACACGTGTCACCACTCATAAGGTGACACGTGGCAGTGATGATGTCACCCCCACAGATCAAAAATCGAGAATCACACAATACAAGGACCCTCCTCCACTGAAGTCTTTCCCAGCCTGTGATTGCAATATGAGAGAGGCCCTCCTAGATGCGATATCCTATGTGTCACGCTTTATGAAAGTTTCACGTCCGAAAATGGTCGGTGTTGTAAAAATACGTAAAGTCCCTCCCTCTCCCATATTGCCATTGCGATACAGTTGGTGGGCCCAATTCCACAGATTGGCGATCACATGTGTCAAGGGGTGTTATCAAGGGCAAGTGCAATAAACTGTCGGTGTGTGGGATAATGTGTAACAAAGGAAAAGGCCATCGGACAGGAGCCTGAAGGCCTTAGCGCTTGAGGGCTAAGCCCCTTATTTATAGCCCTCGGTCATATGATAAGAAAAGCAGAAAGGGGCTACACCATAAGGGGCTTAAAGGGGATCATAATCCGTGGAAATATAACATTTTTAGTGTTAAGTACCAGCTCCTGGAAATCATCCATATTAAACTATGATCGCATCCCCAGCTATATCAGGGCGTCGATTGTGTTTCACAGGGATTTTAGAAGGGCAGTTGAGTTGGCAGTTGTTTCAGAGTCTGTTATCATCATTATGGGTGACCGCTCCAACTTATTGAAAGAGAAGGGATGAGACTGTTAAAGACTGAAAGTGACCAGGAATGGTCCGAGAGAGGAGTAACCATGATTTAGCAGAAACATGCTAGGACCAGAGGCCAACAAAGAAGAGTGGCATGAAGATATTTCCAGAGACCATCATTTCAGTTTTGATGGATTAATTTTGTTTTGTTGTTTTGATCGTTGTGTTGTTATTTTGTTTTACTTTCAAGAAAGGCATCTCCCTACTGTAATAATTAGAGGATTCATGCTGAGACAACCAGTCATACAGAAAGTTGTAAAATTCAGCCCGAAGATATTTTTGTAACTGATTTCCTTGCCCTCCCTCTCCTTATAAAAGGGAGGAAGAAACATTGAACAAAGGTTCTAAATTCAGTGGAAAAACTATATGTTCTTCTGAAACTGTACGGATTCCAGATTTACATATTTCTGAATATGAATGAAATAATGGTGATTCCAACGTTCAAGTATTACAGTATATTGTTTCTTTGTTAAACTCCCATCATGTTCGCATTTCCTCTCTAATTTCGTGCATTTGTGGCTACCAAAAAATCTCTTATGCTCTTACTGATTCATTTGTGTTGGCTAGTTAATACACATAACTGTATGCAAGTATGAGATTATATGTTTAAATGTGCGCTTCCTGAATCATAACATCCACTCCTCTTGCATCCTTATGTCTATATCTAACTCAGATAAGTATATAACTCTTGATGTTTCAACCTCTATGTGATGACTTAGTCTTCTCCTTCTCTTCTTTCATTACTCTGCAAAAGCTGATTAAACTGTAAGTCCTTGAATTACTTGGCCTCCACTAGTTTTTACCTATATTCTTGTGAGTTGTACATGTGAAAGGATTCCAAAAATACATGGCTTATATCCTTATACGAAGGAACCAACCCATGATGTTATGTGTATATTTGTATATTTGTCATTGCTATGTGTAGAAAATGTATATGATGCCTCTGGTTTCTTGAGGATAATATAAGACACATAAAGATAGATGTTACTAGGAACTGGTCTTGTTAGCAATCCAAGGTTGTATCTGGAATTCACAACATCTTTTGGTGCCATTGTCGAGGAACTTATTGAAGGATTTTTGCCTTGGGATACGACAAGTCAAGCACTCCTTGTGTAGGTGAGCAAAGGCGTTCTAATTGCATCCTCATCACCTTGGCGACTCCAAAAATCTTATTGCCATTTATCATCTTGGCTTTTAGAAAGCCTCACGCTCGTTCATATACTTCTCAGTAGAAAAACCCTCCTATATCTGATCCAGAGAAATTAATTTCCAAAAGAGTCTGGAATGAGAAAACTCCTACTACTTATACTACTATCTCATCATTCTCAAAATTTTCCTCATCCAGCTCCCAACCCATTGTCAGTCATGGCTCAGATCTAACTCCAAAGGTCCTTACATACCCTACATAGGAAAATCTGGAGCATCATGCCCCAAAGTAGAAATCAAAGAGGAAGAAATCTCAGTAAAAACCCCTATTGTTTCATTTCCTCCTCCTTCTAAGATTGAAAAAAGAAAATATGTCGTAAATAATAGCCATATTAATTGTACACCTAGTCATACCACTCCCAGTTTAGTTACTCCAACCCTATGGTTTTAACCCAAGTCCCTCTAAAAAATCTAAATCCCCCTCCATTAATACAAATGGTTGTTACGGGCCTCTTACTCAATAAATATGCCCCTCTTGATTTATGTCAACCTCTAACTACTATGCCCCAGGATTACTTGAAGCTTTTTGATCTAAAAATCACCCTATGAGTGATCTCAATTAAAGATTTATTAAATGAAGGTATTACAGACGCATGTTCTAGTGTGTGTCTATGTTATTTAGGAAACGAATCGATCAGATTGCAAATACATAGACACCTAAAATGGAAAACAACAAAGAAATACAGTAAGCAAATATAAGAACACAAGAATTTAATAAGGAGTTCACCCTATCCTCCAGGGCTACATCTCCAATCCAACTCTCAGTGGTGGCCTTCTTTTATTGTGTCTTAAAGCATAGAATTACAATGAAGGAGCTCAATATGAGTCTCCTGAAACAGAATTTGCTTGGTAGGGTGGTTCTTGGATGCCCCAAGCCACTAGAGTGCATAGACTCTTTCCCTTACCAGCTTCTTTGACCTCTCTGGTCTTTAATGGAAGGAGCCTAATGTGGTGCTCAATCCGTATAGATCCTCTCAGGGATGGCTTGAATCTCTCAAGTTCTCTGGTGCTCGACGCTGGCGTTGGTTAGCTCAGCCCTCTGTCTTCTTTCTACTTTTTGCTTCACTGTCTTCTTCGCTTTTTTTTTCTCTCTATCTTCTGTTTCCTTCTTTTCTCTGTTCTTCCTCTCCATCTTCTGCTTTGTCTATACATGGATTTAAAGCCATTCGTTCTCATGGTTGTTCGATTCCCCTTCCAACTCCATCGAATTTCCTGCTACAGCTTCGCTTGGAGTTCCCTGTCTCGGCGTCATCATCAGGCTCACAGGGAGTGGCCACTTGTCCTCCTACGACTGCGCCAGCTTGCTTCGTCGGTTCGGTTTTTCAGTTACGTCGTGGAATGAGTCATTTGCCACCTTGGCGGTCAAATCGGACGTCAAATTCTTTATAGATTGTGGCTTAATCCCCTGTAGATTCCGGCTTTCCCATCAGGCGCGATCTCAACCGTTAGATCTGGATCCCCCAGATCCGACGCCATTCGCTCATTTCGCACAGTTGACCTACTCGACTGTTAGCACGCGATGAGCGGTGGTTTTCTCTCTCCTCCACTTGCCACACGTCGGGCGTTGAGTGGAATCGCTCCTTTTTCACCAAAACTGCTTACCGCCCAAGGGTGCCCCCGATAAATAGCGCCGATTTTTTGGAACATCGGTCTCGCCTTTTCCTTTAGCCTTTTCCCCACGGTTTTCCCGGCTCTCATGCGATCGAGTGCTTGGGACCTCTCCTTCTCGAGGGGTTTTGCCCAGCGAGCGCTAATTGTGCATCAAAAACTGCCTCCTTTTCCCAATCTGGGCTTCCCAGGGGCTAGTTTCGCCTCCTACGCAGTCTCTATGGGCCTCGGTCAGCGTACTTTGATTGGGGTCCTCGTCATTCCATGCTGGCTGCTAACTGCCACTGTTTAGAGGTGCTTTTGATCACTGCTCTTAATTCTTTAAAGTCTGTCCCGACCTGATACAATCATGGTTCTTTGATAACTCTTCTTTGATCCAATTCGGATCACGACCTTCCCACTGAAAAAGCTTTTGGACCACCAAAAGTTGGTTTTCAAGCATCAACTAAGTGAGGGTACTGTTTTCTCACTTTTCCAATTGTGGAGTACTGAAGAAGGTATGTTTTATTGATTATTTTGTCATCTTTTCTTTAAAAACTCATAATCCCTTTGCATCATGAACTAGGTAAATAATAAGAAATTATGGCAAAATTTGTTAGAAAATTATATATTACGGAGCAATGGAACACATAAAATATTGTAGAAATATAAACACAGAAAACGCACAAAACAAGAGAGACACAGATATACGTGGTTCACCCAGTTTGGGCTACGTCCACCCCGAACAGCCAGTCCTTCCTTTTTATTATCCAGCAAAATGAAGAGACACAACCTACAACAAATCCGCTGTAATATCCTCTGTTTTCTCTCACAGTCTCACCTCCCTGTTTCTCGCTCACAGAATACACATCTATCTCACAGCCTCAAATACAATGCCCTCATACAAAGAGAGGGGTTGCCTTCGAGGGCAAAAAACCCTAAACTAAACATAAGTTCTACCGTTAGATCATCCGCCTAATGAACGGCCCAGATTGACTAGAAATTACTATACTTTTACAAGGCAATTTTATAGCTGTTTTTAGCTTCGGGGGCGCTGCCCCCGAAACCCCCGCTAGGGGGGGGCTCCCAAAGGTCGTAGCCGCCCCCCCCTGGACCCCCCTTGTAGCGAATATTTTACGGGCGGCGTTGCCGCCCCCATTTCGAACTGGGGTCCTATGTGGCGATACCTTTGAATATAGAAGATAATCAGGCTCCACACCCAACAAAATTTATGATATTTGTATGTAACGTAAAGCAACTAATAATCGCCATTTTCTTATGTAGAAAAAGGGAAAAACAAAAGATTGCCGTCCCAAGGAAAAAGATAGGGCAGAGTTAACTGCTGTCCCTGTGGCAAGAAACCATATGCAGACAAGGCGATCCAAACTGAAGCGTATCAGCCAAGGAAAGGAAAAGGAGATATCGAATCAGCGCAAGAAAACAAAGGGATAACTGGAATTAACAGTTTGGTGAATCCCTCAGGATCCTTTGATCCTGAGGGATCGCAATATTAACTATTTTTGCATCATTGATATTCCGCTTGGCTATTATAAAAAAGGGGCAGCACTGCTAGCCAGGGGACAGTTGTTGTTACTCTTATGTAATTTCTTGTTGTATTTAAAACTTTGATCATCGAGTCTCGTTGAGAAGTGATCCACTGTAACTTTGTTTGAATGCTCTAATATAAATCTGGTTGCTATTCCATCTTTGATCTTGGAATAATCTCAAGCGGTGTATCCTTGGAGGCTAAGGGCCCGGCCCTGGTGGAACACTTGCTCTTGTACCATTATCTTTAATTCGTGCGTGGTTTTCATTATCAGCTTTGATCGATAATCTAGTGTGTTTTGTTATTTTATATCACAGCTCTATTATATTTACAATATCGTTCTTTGTAATAGGAATGTCGTATTGTTCATTCTGACTTTATAATGCATTGTTGTTTCTTTAAATCATTGATGTAACATTATTGTTCCTTACAGAATGCTCTTATTGTTCAATTATAGAGTAACTAGGCTCTAACATTCTTAAGTTGGTATTACTATATTCATCTATGGTTTATACTTAATTACGATTGTTGTTCAATTGACATTGCTGTTCCATTACGAATTGCGATCGTTATCCGTTATAACTGAGATTGATATTTGTGGTATCAGAGTCAGATTACTATTTCTCTCAATATCAAGGTGTGCTGTGTGTGTTATTTATTTCGGTTTACTATACATTCACAATTGGCTTTAAGCGCTGTTCTATATTTCATTGCTAATTGGTTGCCGTTCTATTTCCGTGTGCTATCCGATTTATTCTTAGAGTAAAGATTACCATCTGATTTCTGTAGGATACGATTGTTGCACTTATTCTTGTAGATTAAAGTGTTGTTGTTTATAAGAATCAGTTGCTGTTACATTTCCTAGTTGCTGTTCCATTTCCTGTTGTTTGCATTGCCATTGCGTTGAACGATCTGAAACTGTAGTGAGCATTGACATTCGTTGTCTAGTTCCCAGGTTGATGATCTGTTCCTTGATTGTCTTCAGTTACATCAGTTTACAAAGGGATGAGTTATTTTTATTGTACCCTTGACTGATAATTTACTTAGTTTTCCGAATGCATGATTTAGGCTTTAAAGTGCTTTGCTGTAAGTAGATCTTGTTTTAAGCATCTGTTTACTCTTGTATTTTGAGCACTGTACTACTAACATTACTCTGGAAAATGAGAGCCTCAAACTGAGTACAATCTTTGAAACAACAAATCGTTCCTAGATTGACAAGTTAATGTGAGGTAATTAGAGGTGAAAAAGACCCTTTTTACGGCTCGACATTTTGGCACCGTTGCGGGGGAAGAGTGTAGCCATTTGTTTCTTTTTCAGAGTAGTGTAAGGGCCTGTTAGGAAAGAACTGGGTTTTAAAAACGAAAGGTAAGAACCTGCGTGTGGAGTATGTAATAGCCCTTCTCCCTTGCCTGCTTTCCTACAGATTTGTTGCTATTTTGTTTAGATAGAACTTAGCAGTTAATTTGAGTGCATGACTAAGCAGAAAAAGCCTGAAAAGAATACTAAACCTCTACCCAAGCCCAATAAAGCTAAGGGGCCAGTGACCCTTGGCTGATTGACCTTTATAGATGAAATCCTTAAAAAAGCAGAATCTCAGCCTTCAGTAGGACCTAGAAAAGTTGCTTCTAGATAGCCTACTAGTTCCCTTCAGGCCACAGGATCACCATCTGTAGCCTTTGCTGAGGTGCATAGTCAAACCGAAGAGCAAGATTTTCAAGAAATTAAAAATTCTAGCCCAAAATCATTGCATGAAGGGAACCTTAATAATCTTTGTGAAGGAAGAGGAGAAACAGGAGAAGCTGAAGAACCAAAATCTCCTCTTGGGATAATACAGCCATTAAGTAGCCCAGATAAGGGAAGTGTTGCAAAAATCATTTATAACGAAGTTGAAGAAATTCAGGAACCTGAGCCCTCCCAGACATTAGACACTCTCATGATCCCAGGTAAAGGAAGTGTTGTTAAGGCCATTCCCGTTAGAGCCATTCCCCCTCGACAACCTAGAAATACCCTCCTAGACATCCCAGAAGGTTATTGGCATATACTTGACCAAATGGCCCAGAACCAGTCAAACACCCAAACCTCTACACTGCAATACCCCATTGTGGATATTGCAGCTAATGCACCTATGAAAGCAATTCCTCTCCAGCATATCCCTACATTCCATGGCCTTACATCAGAAGATCCGGATGCATTTTTATTCGAATTTGATGTGCTGTGTAGAGGATATGACTATACCACCGACCCCCAGAAACTGAAATTATTTCCCTCCACATTAAAAGGGGTTGCTCTAAGATGGTTTATGGGATTAGGTGGTGGTGTTATAAATAACTGGGACCAAATGAAAGAGTCTTTTCTAAAAAAATATCAGGACTATTGCAGGTCTAGAGAGTTAAAAGATGAAATATTTCAGATGGTAGCTAGACCAAATGAAACATTAGAAGAATATGTAGAGCTCTTCTAGTACAATCTTCAAAGATATCCTTATGCATCATTACCCTTACCTGATAATGTATTAAAAACAACATTAATTAGGGGAATGAAGGAACAATGGATTGAAACACTAAACATGATGGGGAAAGCAGATATTTATCAGGAAAATTTTGTTGACATTATTGATTTATGTATCAGGAGCTCAAGAGGAAGCACAAGACTAAAACCAACAGAACATGATCGGTTTGCAAGAGATAACAGAACTTCGGCGAAAGGAGTAACTCGTGCAGAAATTGGAAATTTATTAGAAAATTTTAAAACTGACATATTGGGGACACTGACAACACAACTTGATATTATGCAGGCCAAACAAAAGGAAGCAGAAGTGTTATAGACATTTTTGGGCACTGCAACCCCAATCATACATGTACATAAACTAAGGGCTCCTAAGTCCCTAAAAGTGTTGCTTCACACCCTAAAGGAACAAGGTCAGCTGATTACATCATCTCCCAGAAGTTCTCCACAGAAAACTGCTCAGAACTGGTCAAAACTGGACCATACACAATGCCCAGTGCAGAGGGTGTGATGCATCTCACCTGCTCAGTGTAAAGGGTGCGATGCATACTGGAAATACCTTCTGTAGGGTGTGATGGGCGAGAGTAGACAAATGGCAGAGACAGTTTGCAAGGTGGATCATCATGGAATCTTCCAGAAACTTGTCCTATGACACTTGCCTCTCTGAATTCGCCCAGGGATGAGTAAGAGATCATCAATCTCCAAGTGGAATCAATAACTATCAGAGAGAGGACACTAATCAAAATCCCAGAAGCTGACTCACCCCCCTGCAATCATCTATATATGGATCCCTCATCCCAGAGATCCAGAGGCTGGAATTTTGTATCTTGTAAGGAAAAGTTGTTGGTTTCTTGGTGGAATATCATAGTGTTGGGTGATCTAAGCTTTTCATGAGGTGAAGAAGGGCTTTCATGCTGGGAGGATGATGCAGGGTCAGATCAATGGGTTGTAATCCTCTCTTCTAATCTTTATATCAATAAAGCTATTCAAGTTTTCCTCCACATTCTTGTATGTTTGATGATATATGCATTTGTGTGGTCAATATATATCTGGTCCTATATTGTTTATGATTGTAGATCTCTGTTCTTCGATAATATTATGCTGCTTTGATTCCACAGGTGCTCTTTGAAGTTGGGTAGACGAAGGAAAAGTGGCAAGGATCTGTCAGAAGGGAGAGGAACCAAGCGCAAGACTGAGGTTGGTATTCTTTGATCCTCTCCTATCTACTTCTCATAAAGGAAAGCGAAAGTAGTTTTAGTTTGTTTGTTTCTCAGATAGCTACCAGTCTTAGTGGGACTAGCAGCTCCGAGTGGACATTAGATTTCTCGATAACAAAATGGCGACCATACTGGGTAGAGAATAGATTGTTTGCTTGTCTATATTTGTTTGCTTTATAATCTTACAGACGGACCTGAAGTTAAGCCAGCTAGCCTTCAAGCTGCATTTGCTATGCAATTGCAAAGCACATCAATGCTGCTTCAGTCTATCTCCGGGTTTTGTTTATAAACTGGACAATTGATTTGCAAAGATCCTAATTGCCCTAGTGATGGCTCTAGTAACCTCATTAGATCAGCCCCTGTGATTTCTATTTACTGACTATCATTAGCTCGACCTAAATCCCTGAACTAAGCTGCAAATTGTGACCCAGAACCAAGTTGACGTCTCATCCCTAGATCATCGCACTTTCTCCTCTTGGGAATTTGGATGCATCACACTTCCCGTGTGAAGTAGGTGCATTGCATCGCACTTTCCCTGTGTTGCAGGTGCACTGATCAGATAAGACCTCTTCTGCTCTCAGATTTTTGTGTATGTGTTCACTCTCTTTAGTTTTATTCAGGAGTTTTGTTGTCTATGATTAGTATACCACTATGGAAACTCCCTTACTTTGCATGATTCCGCCTCCATAGTACAAAGAATTGTGAATGTTTTTATGTATTGTGCGCCATTTATAGTTCTATTTTACGAAAAGTAGTGTAATCAAACTGTCGTCTTTTGATTTGAAAGTGTCGCAAGTGTCATTTTCAGTCAAAGAAAAGAATTCTATTGTTCTCGATGGTTGATTATATAGTTACTCTTGTATTTGATTTGAATTAGTAGTTTTTCAAGTGTCAAAAGTAGTTTTCAATTCAAAATAGCAAAGTGTCGTCATTATCTTCCTTTCGTTTTTGAAGAGAAATTTGTTAGTACTGTCGCTTTGAAAAGATAATTCAGATTTGTACTTAGCATTCTTATTGTCATTCACACATTAAGAAAGCTGAAAACAAATACATGCATGTGCATTTGCATTTAGACTGCTTGTTGGTTTGATTTAGGACAGTGCATCTAGTGTGTGCTCTCTGCTCTATGTTGAAAGAATATCATCTCTCTTTCTTTAGTAGCTAGGATTTTCATTGCAAAAAGAATATTAAACGATTGTTTATCATCTTAGATTGAATTTTAGGAATTGTATATCTACATCACGCGGTGAACCTGAAAGTCAAATTTCTTAAGAAAGATCAACTGTAAAATAAATTCAATGAACATAAAAACGCTTTGGAACCTAATGCACAAAATTTAGAAGTCTAGGCTAGAGACGTATTCTGGCGTCGTAAAGCCTGGTAACTGTCGCTTTCATTGTTGGTTGGGTGATTCCTCCTCTTTGAGACGACAAGTGCCAGTACGGACTTGTGTTCCCACGTAACGTTGAGTATATATTGGGAGACCACAATAGGCTTTATCCTTTATCCATAAGAAGTTGTGTCTACCGCCCTATCGATCGCAATGCACTGAACACAACATTCGGGAAGATTGACTGCCGTACCATAAAAAGTATTCTGCAGTTTTGCGATTGGTTTGGTAATCCCTCTGTCTAGATTTCCAGAGTAGTCTCTTTCTTTCCTTTTCAGACTCCTTAAAAGAAAAGGTCCATCTGAGCACTTGTCACTTCAGTCTCATTAAAAATCGAAGGCGACTAGAGTCATATTTTGTTTTTTCTCGACTCTTAAAAATTGAAAAAACAAGTTGTGTCAAAGCGTCTAAAATTAATTTAATTCAGAATCATTTTCCCCCTCTATTTTTAGTTGATCAAGTAATATGCAATCATGGAAGAAAGTCAATCAAAACCCTGTCATTCGCGGAGACTTACGAGTCAACTGTATTTTTCTCCAGAGTCAAAACTATTCCGGACAAAGCGAACTCATTTAACTGGTTCAAAGTCCCCTGGTTTGGTTGGAACAAGTGTTCCAACACCCTCGGAGACTCCGGTTACTCCAAACATTTCCGGTATCCCTGCCTTTACAGAAGAAGTTTCGCAGCCACCGGAGGATAGTAGAACTGATCCTAGTGTGAAGGTAAACACTTCTATTCTTGAACCGGCTCCATCTGCAGCTGATTCGAAAGGTGTTATTCCCCAAACATTTGTCGCTGCAAAATCTATACCTTCTTCGACACCGGAAATATTTTACGGACCTGACGGTCTACCTCTTCCACCTGGATTGATTGCTATAGAAGAGATTGTGGAGGATCCCCCATCTAGTACTCCATCACATTTTGGAGTTGGGATCACCCTATATCCTTCTTTGTCAGAAATTAGTCTACCGTTATCGGAAGTTCCTGTAGAATCGCTAGGAAATCTTTTGGATAGACTAGATATGTTTGAACAACCGTCGACATCTAGGATTGTGTCATCTGACACAGCAGTGGCAGAACTTCCTGTTGTCACTCCAACAATGTTCGCCGGCATACCGTCTGTCGCAACTAGCTCTCAAGCACTGGGTGGAATTCATCCAGGGGCTGTTTCGACAGTATGGTCTGTTCCCATTTGTTCGTTCGGAATAATATCTGGAATCTCTTATGTTGAGTCTTAGCAAATTGATCCTTCAGAATGTCAATTTGGGCAGTCCGATCCTCAAAGGCAGATCATTCCTTTAAGCACTAGATTACCGCCATATGGAGGGAAATATACCCTTTCATTGTCTCCTACGGGAGAACAAACATATGAGAGTTCACAACAAAATTCAGGTTATGCTGGAATTACATCTAGCGGTTGGGTGCCAATACTGCCTCAACAACGAAGAGTTGTATACTCAATGCAACAAAGTCTGCCTATGTCAAATATCCCCACTACACCGGCTATTGTGATGGTGTCACAAGTACAAGCATTGCCTGTTGTATGCCAACCTCAAGTCTCTCAGGTCGCAAGCCAACAACCTCTTGTCTCTACGATGCCACCACAATCATCGATTAGTGGCTCCTTAACTGGAGTGACCCAGGCTCAAATGGGTACCATTACCCCTCATCTTGGTCAAACGGCCAGTATTGGACAACATCAAATGGTCTCACAACCATGGCTGGTACAATATCAACAATCGCAGTTCCAACAAGTTTACCAAGGAGCTGAGCACCAAATCTTTGCAAGTAATGGGCAGCCGTATATTCAAAACGGTCAACATCAACCATTTCATAATGGTTATGCCCATCAACCTTACCAAACTTATCAACATCAAATGCACTATGCTGGTACGAAAAGACCCACTGCTCAGGCAATCCCATCTTATCCTGGTATGCTTTGCCAAACCTGAATCAACAGTTTCCCTTCGTGGCAACTTTAGAGTTACCAGATCTAAATCAGCTAACAAACGATCCAATCGCTTACGCCCCTTGGTGGCCAGCGATTCCTCATAAACTTCCGTCAGATATTCCTAAATTTAATGGAAATCCGGGTGAAGACCCGTCGAATCATGTGATGACCTTTCATCTGTGGTGTTCATCTAACACTCTAAATGATGATTCGATTAGGCTTCGCCTTTTTCAGTGAACGTTAACTGGTCCGGCAGCAAAATGGTATATCGAATTTCCTAGAGCTTCGTTTGATAACTTCAGTACCCTAGCCACAACCTTTTTAACCCATTTTTAGTTACCCATAAGGTACGAAATGAGAACAAAGCTTCTTACCAATTTCAAGAAAACGATGGCCACTCACATATCCAATCATATTCATGAGTGGTGACGTCGTCATAGAATGGTAAAAACATATGTTCCTGATTAGCTGTTGGCTGAATGGTTTATTAAGTCATTGTTACCTTCTATTACAAAAGATGTGGCAAAGGGAGGGGTCGTCACTGAAGAGCAAGTCATTGCTCGTGCGCAATATTTAGATTTGATCTATACTCAGTCTGGCACGCTCTACGACAAAATCCCTGATGCTCCTAGACCGGAATTTTCCGTTCCTCCCTCTCCTAAATCAAACAAAGACTCTCATGCCGGAGACGGTGTGATAGGAACAACCAGCACGAAAACTGTAAAGGCTAAGTCAAAGAAGGCCCGTACGGTTCAGGTCAAAATGCAAATGAAGAACTTCTTGCCTCGGAAGTAAACTCCGTATCGACTGACAAAGGCAAAGAAACCAAGCAACGAGGAGGCAAGAAGAAAAAGAAAGGGAAGAAGAAGAAACAGGAGGAGTCGTCCTGTGAAAAATCTTCTGCAAACCCTTTTGGAGATAGGAAACCAAATCGTCCATGCATTATATGTGATGAGGATCATTGGACAAGAGAGTGTCCATATAAAGCTGAGCTTAGAAAATTCTTCAAGAATTCAAAAACCTCGGCGGTATTGACTGATCCGTTTCCAAATCCAGGAACAAATCTAGTTGCTAGTGACAATGCTTCCCCATCCCAAGTGCTAATGTTGTCGGTTTCGAAGCAACAAAATGATGCTTTGATCTCGACAAGGATTAAAGATTATGGGAATCCATAGCTGTCGGACAACAAGGCTAATGATCAACCTAGTAGTTCAACAACAACTTCGACCGAAGTTGTGCCTCCCACCATTCCTGAAATAACGATAAAGCCGCCAAAGGGAGTAGTACACAAATCGACATTTAATCCTCGTGCCAGAGCAGCACAACATTATAATATAGTGGAGGATCTGGCCCAATCGCCATCCGCTATGTCGACACTTGAGGTACTGCAAAATTTCTCCTCCCAAAAGCAGGGTTTATTATCGGCGATAGGTGGGATTGACCCAACGGATTCCAATCTTGTGTCCTTTAATCACAAAGGATATGAACCTCAGTTACTAGCTCAACTAGCTTTCCTTATTCAAGTGAAATCCCTCAACAAAACTGTCCATTGAACAATTATTGATGAGGGGGAATCTACATGTAGTATGTCGATGAGTTGCTAGAAAACTTTAGGATCTCCACCCTTGTCGCGATCTTTGACGACATTAAAAGCATTTTATGGATGAACATACACCCCATATGGGATTTTAAGTAGCTTGCAAGTCGAACTGGGGGGCAAAATGGTAGAAATTGATGTTGAAGTGATCGACGGAAACCTCGATTACAACATCCTACTGGGAAGGCCCTGGATATATGCTATGGCTGCCATTGTGTCGACCTACTTTAGGAAGATTGCATTTCCCTTCCAAGGAAGTATTACAATCGTTGACCAGCAAACATTTCTCCCCAACAGTTCACAAGTTACGGGAAGCATTCCAATGATCCAGGGAAGCCCTCATTCGCTTCAAAATATCGGAGTAAGCCTACTAAAAGACCCTATATTAATGGGGACTTTTTCCCTACCGCCTCCAATCAATCTAGCGGAAGTGGCAATGGTGGGAACTTGCAATATGATATCTTCTATTCAAAAGATGTCCGAAAATGATATTAACATGGATCATCTGCAGGTATTGCCTCCAAGTCCAATAGAAATATTGTAGCAATCAATGTTTTCGACATGGGAGGAAAACCCAAATCAACGCTCATCAAGCGTTTGGATAGATAGGTCTAAGGAATATGGCACCCCTTCAGATCCTTGGTCGCAAGTACATTCTACAGACGAAGGAATTGTTCAGTCAATGATGATTGACGGGGCACCATGGGAAGATTACCACCATCGTTCCCATCTTCCGGATTACAAGGAAGATACTCCTAGTGACCTTCATCATCCCTCAGTTTTTGATTTTCTATCAAATACTGTAAACACGGTGGATTCCGAACGAAACTTGTCCAATATTGAAGAGACTATCGCCATAAATATCTCGACCAAAACAGATGTTGTAGAGAATATTCATGTCGGCAAATCTTGTTCTCCTTCAGAACTGGAAATATATTATGCTCTTTTTCATGAGTTCAGAGATGTCTTTGCTTGGTCATATGATGAAATGCCAGGCATTGACTCGAGCATAGTTGAACACAAAATTAAGATGTATCTAGATGTCAAACCGGTACGACAACGGCTACGGAAGGTGCACCCCAAGAAAGCCGCTGCCATTGAGGCAGAAGTTGAAAAACTTCTCCATGCTGGTTTTATTTACCCAGTTCCTCTAACCGATTGGGTATAGAATATTGTTCCTATAATGAAAAAGCAAGGAACGATCAGAGTGTGCGTCAATTATAGGGATGTAAATCAAGCTTGTCCAAAAGACAACTATCCTACACCCTTCATTGACCAGATAATTGATGAATGCACTAGATGTGAAATCGTTTCATTTATGGATGGATTTTCTGGGTATAATCAAATTAACATCCACCCACAGGACCAGTCAAAGACTGCATTTATTTTTCCGTGGAGCACATTCGCATATCGCAAGCTACCCTTTGGTTTAATGAACGCAGGGGCAACATTTCAGAGGGCAATGAATTATGCCTTCCATGACATCAAAAACATCGTTCAACCATATCTCGACGATCTTCCGGCTCACTCGCGAAAACAGACTAATCATTCGCAGCATTTGAGAGCAATATTTCTATGTTGCCGACACTACAAGATACGACTCAATCCACACAAATGTGTGTTCTGTGTCAGTTCTGGTCGTTTACTTGGCTTTGTGGTCTCAAAGGATGGGATTCGTCTCGACCCATGTAAGGTTCAGGCAATCATTAATTTGCCTCCACCTTCAAATTTGCTTCAAATTCATAAACTCCAAGGGAAAGCAAACTTTCTGAGGAGGTTCATTCCAAATTACGCCGAACTTGCTAAAGGTTATACTCGTCTATTGAAAAAAGAAGTGCCCTTCATCTGGGATCAGGTCGGGCAAGCTTCCTTTGATGCTTTAAAGGAATTCCTAGTAAAAGCATCATTAATGTATGCTCCTGATTATCAAAAAGACTTTAACCTGTATCTAGCTGCAGTGGATATGACCATCGCAATGGTTTTAGTTCAAGAAGACAATGGAATTGAACATCCTATATATTATTTGAGTAGAAACTTAAATGATATAGAAAGCAAGTACTCCTACGTTGAAAAGCTAGCCCTCGTAGCTGTTCAAGCGATACAGAGATTTCGACACTATGTCCTCTTTCGAAAAACTACCATTTTTTCAGATTGCAACCCCATGAATTATATATTGTCGCGACAGTTGCTGGGGGGAAAATATTCAAAATGGATAGCACTTCTAAAAGAGTTTGACCTGGAATTTATAAAATCCAAATCGAAGAAATCCCTGGTTTTCGCGGAGTTACTATGTGATCTCCCATCGTCATCCAACGATGCAACATCAGAAGAAGCGATCGTGGACGAATCTTTGTTTCTAATATCTTCAAGCAATCCGTGGTATGGAGACATAATAATCTATCTCCAAACCCAAAGATATAGGTCTAATACCTCCCGCGCGGAACAAAGACGAATTTGATACCAAGCAAAAGACTACATGATTTTCGGTGACACGCTTTACCGTCATGGTGTCGATACAGTTCTGCAGAGGTGCCTCACCCACGAGGAGGCCGAAAAAGTCCTGAATGATTGCCATTTAGGTGCGTATAGGGGGGCATCAATATGGTTACACTATGGTGCAGAAAATTTTACGAGTAGGATACTTCTGGCCAACAATGTTCAAAGATTGCATAACCGCAGTCAGAAGTTGCCATGCCTGTCAAATCTTAGATCGCAAAACCAGAACACCACCCGCACCTCTGCAACTAGTAGTTGCTGTTGGGCCATTCGCCAAATGGGGCATAGATTTCATGACATGTAACCCCACCTTGGCTAGGGGGCATGGGTATATCATAGTCGTAGTAGACTATTTTACCAAATGGGCCGAGGCGATGCCTACATTAAACAACAGCGGTGAAACGGCTGCCCTCTTCCTTTTCAATCATGTAGTCTCTAGATTCGGCGTTCCACAGGCCATAGTCATAGTTCATGGATCGCATTTTCGCAATCACATGATGGTTGAGTTGGCTGCCAAATTAGGGCTGTCCCACGACAGCTCTACTCCGTATTATCCACAGGCCAACGGACAAGTTGAGGCAATCAACAAGGTCCTGAAGCGGATGCTGCAAAGGATGATTGGAGTCCACAAAAGGAGTTGGCACTTGATCCTGTACTTAGCCTTGTGGGCATACCAGACATCGATGAGTAATGAAACTGGGTTTACACCCTTTCAACTGGTGTATGGCCTGGAAGCGATCTTACCAGTTCAGTGTGAAATCTCGTCCCTCAAACTCGTGGTCAACCTTCTCCCCAGAACTTTAGAAGAGGAGGCTCGTTTCTTGGAACTAATCCAATTGGATGAAACCCATCGTGATGCCGCTTTTGGCTAATGAAGCCCATAAGAAACAAGTCAAGGCGCAGTTCGACAAGAATGTCAAACCCCGTGTCTTCTCAGAAGGTGACCTGGTCTTTCTTTACGACCAAGAGTCCGATAAATTGGGAGCAGGTAAGTTCAAGTCTTTATGGATGGGCCCCTATATTGTTAAGCGTGTATTAGCAAAAGGAGCCTACAAGTTAGTGGATTATGATGGGATTCCACTGGTGCAACCCCGTAACGAGTTGTACCTTAAGCGTTACTATGCTTGACTCAAGATAGTAACTGCTATGCTTTTGTCACATTTTTTTTTTCGCTAAGGGTAATTGTTTTGGTTAAGTGATATGCTTTTACATTTGTTGCAGATGTCGTACCTATTGGAATCATTTGTTGGATATGCCAACGGAGTGAGTCGTAGTTCACGGAACCTATCTTCTGCGACCCGGGCCATCTTCGATCCAAGCGGAGAGTTAGTGAGTTTCAGAGGGGTATGTATTGGTTGGTCAACGAACAATATTGCTGAGTACAACACGTTGATAGAGCTCCTCTCTGATTCCATCACACGTGGCATACGCCAACTCGTCATCAGGCTAGACTCACAACTCGTCATCCTACAGCTCACTGGTATCTACTCCGTACGGAATCCAGCTATCTATCTCATGTTCCTAAGGGTCCAAATTTTGGAAAGGCAATTTGATTCTATTCATTATCAACATGTTTACAGAAACTTAAACACATTAACAGACTCATTGGCAAATTATGTGTTAGATAGACATTTGCAACATTTATAAAAGAAGCATTTCATCAATATTTGCATCAAGATCATGTAACTTAACCAAAATAAAGCTCCGAAAATCAAAAATATATATATAACTATTTATGGTTTATACATAATGTTCTGTAACCAAGACAAAATCGGTCAAATGACCCAAAACTCAAAATGCTAGGGGGCACCCTAGTCTAATGATGCTGGTGATAACAAGTCACCGCCTGTGCAATCATGCGTAAAAGCCTAGTCCATCGACTCGGCATGCCAGTAGTATGTTGCTGCAACCTCAGAGGCAGCTCGTCGGTATTCACGTCCAGAATACCAAGAGTGAGACCCTCGACCTGATCCTGCAATGCTAAAAGAGTCTCGGCCACATCAAGGTCGCGAAGGATAGCCCTCCCCACAGCCTCTCCTGCTGGAATGACAGCTGGTGCTCTCAGACGTACTGCTGGCCGAACTAGTCCAATATCTGCATGAGCACATGAGTTTTGATTAGTCTTGATAGAAGAAAGCACGAGAACATTATAAAAAATGATAAACAGAGATATGGTCAGAGAATTTACTGATAGCACCCCACTGCTCACCAGCCGGCAGCACCAAATCCGGGTCACCCCGGAAATCCATACCAACATATGGACACTCGGAAAAAACCATCTCCTGATGGTTGAACCACTCGAAGAAGGTATCAGAGAAGGAAACCTGGGACTGACCAGCGTGTCGGGCCATGAGGTCGACCCATCTCTGCATCCGTGGCTCAGTTGGCGGAGGTAAACTTAGTGAAATGTACTGCGGCTGCATTAGTGGGATCTTTTCCAAGGCGAAAGTGGTCAAAATAGAACCATAGCCGAAGTTCTTGGATTTTCCGATTTTTACCTTGGTCAGTTGTTCTTTCATCACAGGGAGTATTGCGTCACACCAGTTGGACACCTTTGGTTCAAGGCATTCCAAGGCGTACTGCGTATAGGACCTGTTAGCCACGTGGAGAGACGCACTACCAGCCAGTCTAGCAAAAGTGAATAGAATGGTCCTCAAGGACCGCTCAATGACATCTCGGATGTTGATCTTGCTATCCCTACTCGGCTAAGATCCCTCTCTACAATACCGACGAATATAATCTCTCACGGATTCGTCCCCACGGGCAGAACCCTGATAATGAAAGAGGGGCACCACGTCTCGATAAACCGGTCAAAAAATAGATGTCCACGACAGTCAAGGGGATGGATTTGCCTCTGATATAAAACACCTGGTTGGTAGGATCCCATGCATCGAGAAAATATTGCAACAAGTTGATTTGTTGCCTCATGCTAGAGATGCGGAAAAACTTGAGCAGGCCACAGTTCCACAGTGCAGTTACCGTACCCGGATCATGTAAAGCAACCATGTCCTCTTCTTTATGCTCGCGTTCTCGCCATGTAACAAACATTTTGCTCCGATGAATCTCTGCAAAACAAGCAAGAGAAGAGTCAGGGTCCTGATTTGGCAAAAAACAGGCAAAAATTCCATGAGAATACAGTGCAAAAGTTTCCCTTCTCGCGCCCATTGCACCCTAGTAGTGTACTGGGTGAGATGCATACTGAATGGCTAATGGCCAAGCCAGTATGCATCGCAACTTTCGATATAGGAAGGGTGCGATGGAGCTAGGGCGATTTTTTCAAACCCCATGGGCTCAGAAAAACAGGGAAACATGCTCAGAATTCAAAAAGGAAGGAATGCAACTGAAGAGCTGAGGTTTAGCTCCTACTTGGTCCAGACGGCGCCAAGAATCATCCACAGAATATCCCAGAATCAGCTAGTGAAAATCAAGGGGGAAAGACACCTCCAAAGCTCCAACAAACCAAAGTTCAAATGAAATGGTAAAATGAGGGGTAAAAACCACTTTTAAATTACTTTTCACGTAATTCGAGTAAAGTATTAGTGTTTTAACTCATTTTTCAAGCATGTATTGTTCATTTCTAATTGGTTTGATGAAGCAATTGAACAGGCAGTACAACCATCGAAGGAACAAAGTGGTTAGCGGTGAAATCAAATAATCAATGACCATTATCATGAGCAGTTTTTATGTGAAGTTCAAGCTCGTTAAAAATTAAACCTAAGCAATGAGCAAATGTTTCCCCCAGAGTTTAAGCTCATTAAAAAATGAACCAATTTCCAGTAAATAACCATTGTGAATGCATTATCATCAGCTTTTGAGCCCTGGTCATGTTCTCATCATCACCTCCACTCTCTTTTAGCCGATCATTCACCTCCATTTGATTTTTTACCCCTTTTTGAGGAACAGTTGCAAAGAGTGATCCTGTTAGCCATCCTTGTGACATTGTCGTGATTGTAAAATTCCAAACCTTACTTTGAATTAGCAGTTGCCCGAAATTATCACTCGTTCCTCAAAAAACGAGTCTCCTTTAAGCTCTTTTTGTCTGACTCGTAAAATATGAAAAGATTGCCAAGAAGTTGGCCTCTCCAGCTCGTTAAAGCTACCGGGAGTGCTATCCCTCCTTTAGATTTTAATATTTTTGGACCTGAGGGATTATTACACAAAAAGATCGAGCGCTCGTTTTGTTCGGCTAGTTAAAATTATCAAAAAATCATCCCTTTCGTATTATTTTATACTTTTTCAGACTTAAGGGATTATATGAAAAAAAAGGATTATTGGAGTTTCCTTTACGTCCCATTCAGACTCTCTAAAATTGAAAAGGACCGAGTTATCTTTGTCGTTAAACTCGTTAAAACCAATAGTGACAAACTTGTCCATATAGACAAGAACGAGTCTCACTGTCGCTGGGCTCATTAAAACATAGCGACGGGTTTGCTCGAAGGGAAAATTATAGAACAAGCATATGTTAACCTCCTCAAGCTTGATAAAAATAAATAGGTACTGGTCAGTAATGACTGGGGAAAAATTGGGAAGAAAACTTGAAGAAACTTTATTGGTAGCAAGTCACTCTTGAACATGACACTTTCACTCCACGTCTGAGTCGCGTTGGGTTATTCCGTTCGCCGGTCATATCACCATTGGTCCATTGCACTATCCATATTTGGGGTTAACGCTACCAATCCATGTCAGTTTCACTGGTATGTTCAAGAGAAGTCGCTCAGAGAATTCACCTGTGTCTCATCCGCTGCAATACATTCACGCTCCATTCTTTCATGACCGCCACCCTGAACCCTGTATCATCAGATCATTTTCAACTCCAAAATCATTTACTCCGTTCCGTGTCGTAGATGTGGGATTCATTAAGGCCTTCCTACGACGGGTCGCTTCTTGTCGACATCAACTCATTATCCAAGAAGTCGACTTAGGAACAACCCTTTCAGTACTTTGAAGCTTGCATACCTCAATGGCAAGTTTCTCACTTCCGACGACAGGTTTACATCAATGGCCTTCGACCGGAAGATTTTGCGTGGTGTTCGACGCCAAGTCCCTCTTTCACACCACATGAATTATACTGTAGTACCTTGAGGGTCATCATCATTATCGGTGATTCCTCTCGCCCCTGTTAACAACTTACATCATTGGCTGGTAATCAGGCGATGTCTTTCCATGTTCGACTCCAGAACATCTTTCACATGGATCGACTTGTACTCCGTGTGAAGATTGGACGAGTTGAAGACCCTAGATCTAGTTTCATCCATCTGGGCTGCGATATATTCAGGAAAATAAAGACATCAATTGTACATCATTGCCGCATAGATGATCTTCCGAATCAAAGGATGATGGCTCTATCAGAATCATCAGTCTGCCACATAGATGGTTGTCTATCTTATGTACATGAAAATGAATTTATAAAGCTGAGCATGGGAATGCCCGCCTCAGCTAGATCATGAAAAATATTATGAAGATAATGTATTGTATTGTATCTTATTACAGGTCGCCTTCCGGCTTGAAAAAACTTCTGACCCTCATGATAAAGCATTTCACCCAACATAAAAAGATTAACGAACTCATGCTTTAGGGGGCAACTGTTATAGAAATATTTGGGCACTGCAACCCCAATCATACAAGTCCATAAACCAAGGGCTATTAAGTCCCTAAAAGTGTTGGTTCACACCCTAAAGGAACAAGGTCAGCTGATTACATCATCTCCTAGAAGTTCTCCACAGAAAACTGCTCAGAACTGGTCAAAACTGGACCATACAGACTGTCCAGTGCAGAGGGTGCGATGCATCTCACCTGCTCAATGTAAAGGGTGCGATGCATACTGGAAAGCCCTTCTGTAGGGTGCGATGGGCGAGAGTAGACAAATGTCAGAGACAGTTTGCAAGGTGGATTGTCATGGGATCTTCCAGAAACTTCTCCTGTGACACTTGCCTCTCTGAATTCGCCCAGGGATGAGTAAGAGATCATCAATCTCCAAGTGGAATCAAGAACTATCAGAGAGAGGGAACTAATCAAAATCCCAGAAGCTGACTCACCCCCCTGCAATCATCTATATATGGATCCCTCATCCCAGAGATCCAGAGGCTGGAATTTTGTATCTTGTAAGGAAGTACTGTTGGTTTCTTGGTGGAATATCATAGTGTTGGGTGATCTAAGATTTTCATGAGGGGAAGAAGGGATTTCATGCTGGGATGATGACGCAGGGTCAGATCAATGGGTTGTAATCCTCTCTTCTAATCTTTATATCAATAAAGCTATTCAAGTTTTCCTCCACATTCTTATATGTTTGATGATATATGCATTTGTGTGGTCAATATATATCTGGTCCTATATTGTTTATGATTGTAGATCTATGTTCTTCGATAGTATTATGCTGCTTTGATTCCACAGGTGCTCTTTGAAGCTGGGTAGACGAAGGAAAAGCGGCAAGGATCTGTCAAAAGGGAGAGGAACCAAGCAAGGAACCAAGTGCAAGACTGAGGTTGGTATTCTTTGATCCTCTCCTATCTACTTCTCATAAAGGAAAGCGAAAGTAGTTTTAGTTTGTTTGTTTCGAAGATAGCTACCAGTCTTAGTGGGACTAGCAGCTCCGAGTGGACACTAGATTTCCCGATAACAAGAAGCAGAACAAAATTTGGCAATCTTCTGTCCTAGATGCAGAAAGAAACACAACCATAAGGAGTGTCCATTAGATGCATTCGAAGTTTGCGCCATTTGTACAAAAGACCACTCCACAGAGAGCTGCCCCTAACTTGCTGGATTGAAAGCAATATATAAGGAAGCAAAAGAAGAGCTAGAATCGGTGTATCTACTTAATCAGCGTCGTCAATGGTAGCCGCGACAATCAGGTATGTTTTCAGACCCAGTTTCTTCTTTTCAGCCTCCACAATATCATGCTCAACAATATAATACAATGTGGCAAAATCAACCTCCCTTCCCGAATTGGTCACAACAATCATTTCCTTCATCATCTCCATGGCCGAATCAAGCAAGCCAACCCAATTGGCCAAATTTTCCCTATACCCCACCATATTGGCAAAACAATGCATATCCAACACAATGGGCTCCTCCTACTTCACAGAGTCAAGCCTGGCAGACAAACTGGCAAAGATCGATGAATCAGCCAGTAGGAACCATCCCACTCCCTCAACCTACACTGCCAGCATTACAACAAAACCCCCAGCCTAACTTAAGACCGCAACTCCCAGCCCAACCCAACCCCAATCCAAATAATAGACCGGTCCAATCCATTCAAATAATTGAGACACTAGAGATAGGAACCGATCTAAGGGAGTGTAATGATCTTCAATTAAGATATGGGCGTATCATTGAAACAGAGGGAGATAAAACAACTCAAGTTGAAAATCAATTACCTATGGAACAACTACCACAAGAAGAGGAAGTGACTAGACAACAAATTCATAATCCAGCAACCACATCCTCTCCTCCATTCCCAGAATGCCTAATTATACCTCGACCTATACATTACTCTGATTTTGACATTCTGGGAGAACTACAAAACTTGTACATAAAAATCCCACTCCTCCAAGCCATTCAAGACATTCCGATATATGCAAAGACTATCAAAGAATTATGTATAAAGAAACCAAGGAGGAAAATAACAAGCAACCCAAAAGTCCAAGTAGTTGGCACTCTATCCGATTTATTATTAGGGAAAGAAACACCCGTTAAATACGAAGACCCAGGAAATCCAATAGTAACCGTACAAATCAATGGACAAACCTTCTCAAATGCCTTAGTTGGTCTAGGAGCTGCAATTAATATCTTAACAACCACCACTTGCCAAAAACTGGGCATTACATCAGTAGAACCGACCTCCACTTTATTAGAACTGGCTAACCGATCTGTGGTTCGACCAGAAGGCACACTACATGATGTCATAGTCTTCGTTGACTCCTAGGAGTATCCGGCCGATTTTCTGATAATAAACCCCAAAAACCGACTTGATGGACATCCGTTGATTTTAGGCAGACCTTGGCTTGCAACTGCCGATGCTTATATTGGCTGCCGACAAGGCAGTATGACCATAGCTAGGGGGGCAAATATCAAGAATCTAGCTTTATATCCCCCATCAAAGCCAAGTGTCACAATAATAAAAACTAACAAGCATCCTGTATCATACCTTACCAAAAATATTAGATCTCCATTAACCATATAAGAGGCCCTCGATTTCAAAGACCAAACAGAAGATGATGCCATTAACAATTTTATTAGCCAAACTGAAACCAAATCCCGTATACAATGTCACATGATAGAAGCAACATTTGATAATGAATTAGAAGAAGATCCTCTTAAAGATACACACGATCAAACAATACCTACTACCTCTATCTCAAATAGTAAAATTGTAGAAATTGACCCAGGAAAGACTTTAAACATTAATGCCAACCTGACTCTCGAACAAGAAGAGAAGCTCATCCAACTACTGAGGAAATACAAAGAAGCATTTGCATGGGACTATCCTGATATGAAAGGAATTGATCCCCAGTTATGTACACACCACATTTACATAGAAAAAGATGTGAGACCTGTTCGCCAACCACAAAGGAGACTTAATCCTCACCTAAAAGACATTGTAAAAGCTGAACTTCAAAAACTTTTAGATGTGAACTTCATCTATCCCATCTCCGATAGTAAATGGGTCTCTCCACTTGTCGTGGTACCAAAGAAGAATGGGAAGTGGAGAATTTGTGTAGATTATAGAGAACTAAATAAAGCAACACAAAAAGACCACTTTCCCCTTCCATTCATTGACCAAGTATTAGACACTCTGGTAGGAAAGAAATTCTTTTCTTTCTTAGATGGCTTCAGTGGATACAATCAGATTCAAATTTCCCCTGAAGACTAGACAAAACCACTTTTACTTGTCCTTGGGGAACATTTGCCTACAGAGTCTTACCTTTTGGCTTATGCAATGCTCCAGCCAAATTTCAAAGGGCTATCCTCAACATCTTTTCAGATTTAATAAATGAAGGACTCGAAGTATACATGGATGATTTTACACCATACAGAGATGATTTTGATCCAACATTAGACACACTAGAAAAAGTTCTCCAGCGCTGCAATTCCACTAGGCTCTGACTGAGCCATGAAAAATGTTATATGATGATAACTGAAGGACTTATTCTAGGCCATTATATCTCAGCAGCTGGCATACAAGTAGACCCAGCCAAAATTCAAATAGTCTTGCTAATTCCCACGCCCACCACTCAAACAGAGGTACGCAGTTTTCTTGGATTTTCTGGTTACTATAGAAGATTTATAGAACATTTTTCGCATATTGTTGCACCTCTATATGCATTAACAGGTAATGTTGACTTTCTGTGGACAGAAAAATGTGACCGTGATTTCCAGGATCTGAAGAGGCTTGTGTCAACAGCCCCAGTCCTTAGAGGACCAAATTGGGACCTGCCATTTCAAATTTAATCAGATGCCTCAGATACAGCTATTGGAGCAGTCCTTGGGCAGGAAGAAGATAAAAAACCATATGCAATTTATTATATTAGCAAGAATTTATCCCCTGCTTAATTGAATTATACTGTTACTGAAAAGGAATTTCTAGCTGTAATACATGCTGTCAATAAGTTTAGGCATTACATTACTGGATATCCTGTTATTTTGTATACAGATCACTTTGCCATAAAGTATTTAGAAAATAAACCGATCACAAATGGTAGAATAACCAGATGGCTGATTTTATTGTAGGAATTTGATATCACAATCAAAGACCGCCCTGGAAAAGAAAATCCTGTAGCTGACTTTCTCTCACGGATGCCTAAACTGGTGGATGCAGCAGCAGTTGAAGATCAATTTCCAGATGAGCATCTGTTCGCTGTCACTGTTAAAACACCCTGGTATGCTGATGTTGCGAATTACTTAGAAGTAGGAAAATTACTGAAACATCTGACCCCCAATGAACGAAAACAGATTGTCTAGCGAAGTGCTCGATTTTCCTGGATTGGGGGCTACCTGTTCCATATAGGAGCAGATATGCACATCAAGAGATGTGTCCGGGAGGATGAAATTTTTGACATTTTGAAAGCTTGTCACGACGGACCATGTGGCGGACACTTTGCCGATCGGAGAACTGGACATAAGGTGCTCCAAACAGGGTATTATTGGCCTACAATCTTCAAAGATGCAAAGAAGTTCGTTCAAGCTTGTGACAGTTGCCAAAGAATAGGACGCCCTGGTCAGTCTGATGAAATGCCCCTGAATCCACAGCTGGTTATTGAACCATTCGAGTGATGGGCACTCGATTTTGTTGGTCCAATTAACCCATCCTCGAACCAGAAAACATATATTCTGGTGGCAACAGAATATGTCACCAAATGGGTTGAAGTAGAGGCATTGCCGAGAGCTACAGAGGATTCCGTCATACAGTTCCTGTTCCATATATTTGTGCGATATGGGCTTCCAAGAGACATAATTACAGATGGTGGACCATAGTTTGCTGGTTACAAGATTGCCGCAACACTAAAAAACTATCATATCCAACATAAAATTACTACTCCATACCACCCACAGGCAAACGGTTAAGTAGAAAGCAGCAACAAAATAATAGAAGCAATCTTAACAAAAACCATTGTGTCACATAGACGCGATTGGGCTGAAAGACTACCAGAAGCCTTGTGGGCCTACAGAAAAACATGGAGAAGCACTACCAGCTATTCACCATACCAATTGGTGTTTGGAAAGTAACCCGTTTTTCCCATAGAATTCGAAATCCAAACACTACGAACAACACAAGAAATCGGCCTAGATATAAACGAGGCATAGATTAATAGATTACAGCAGATCAATGAGCTAGATGAAATTAGGCTCTCTGCCCTCCAACACACTGCATTGATCCAACAACAGCGAGCTAAATGGCATGACGCTCTCATTAAAAATAAAGTCTTCCACGAGGGAGATTGGGCGCTCTTATACGATTCCAGGTTTCAAGATTTTCCCGGGAAGCTTCAGACTCGCTGGTTGGGGCCATATGAAATCCAGAAGGTACATGATAATGGAACCCTTACTCTAGTCACTATTGATGGATTTGGAGATACCTTCAAGGCAAACGGCCACCAAGTTCGACTATACCACAAACCACTTACTCGAGAATCCTTCTACCAGCAACTTCGCGAAGATTCCGACATGCAAATTTTGGTGGAGGAAGAGAAATCTTCCTCACCTCTAGTTCATTAAAGTGATTTAACTGTTTTTACATTTTGTACATAATTCTTTTGCTTTATTAGCATAAATTATTCTCTGTACATATTTTTTGCACTTTTCTGTTCCTTTTCAAAGAATCAACAATTCTATTGTTTTTGCTGTTCCTTTTAGAAGGAACAACACCTTCACTATCTTGTTGATTCCTTTCTTTCAGCTTGTATTTTTCTGCTGTTCCTTTTTCAAAAGGGACAACACTGTTGTTTTTGTTGGTCCTTTTCCAAAGGGACAACATTTGTGTGCACTTTTCTTTTTTTTTGTGCACTTTTTTTTTGCTGTTCCTCTTCTGAAAGAACAACACTTTTTGTATTAGCTGTTCCTTTTTCACTTTGCTGTTCCTTTTCCAAAGGAACGACACTTGCATTTTTTTGCTGTTCCTTTTCCAAAGGAACAACACTTTTGGTTTGCTGTTCCTTTGCGTTTTTTTGTTGTTCCTTTTCCAAAGGAACAACACTTTTTGGTTTTTGTTGTTCCTTTTCCAAAGGAATAGCACTTGTGTTTTTTTTTGTTGTTTCTTTTCCAGAGGAACAACAGTTTTGGTTTTTGCTGTTCCCTTTCCAAAGGAACAACAGTTTCATTTTTTGTTGTTCCTTTTCCAAAGGAACAACACTTTTGGGGTTTGTTGTTCCTTCTCCGAAGGAACGACAATGGAATTTTTTGTTGTTCCTTTTCCAAAGGAACAACACTTGTACTTTTTTCTCTTCCTTTTTGAAATAACAACATTCTCGTATTCCTTTTATTGATGCTTGTTCTCCTTGCTGTTCCAATTAAAGGACAGCTACCATTCTTCTCAATATATGATAATTGCGAGTCTTTTTGGAGCACAGCTATACACTTAGGCAATGAATACAAAACTAGAGCATACCGAAATCAGTAAATCATATGAAATCGCTATTTTTACAGGAAATTGCTTTGAATTGATAAGAGGAAAAAGGAAAGGACACAATTATCCATCACTTTTGCTGTCATTATCCTACTAATACTAATATGATTGCTTATCTTTATCATGGTGGTTCTTTTTTCCCATAATCTTCTTTCATCATTATTAAGGAATAAGAACAAAGGGTATATTTTTCTATTGAGATGTTAAGACTTCTTCCACCATTCCTACTCTTAAGGAGTGTTGAACCACCCTTTGTGTATACATAGGAAAGTACTTTATAAAAAGAAAAAAAAAGGAGAAAAATGTTTATATAACTTATGGGTTGTCAAATGCAGGATAGGGGGTCTCATCAAGAGCCAACCTACCATGATCATAAGGAAGAAAATGAAGTGGCATTCCCACTATGGCCACCACACCAGGGATATGATCCAAGAGGCACATCAGAAAAAATAAAGAGTCCTTGGAATAGGAGGTCTCATCATGAGCCGGCCTGCTCACCTTTCACTCCTTCCTAGTGAATGGCATTATGGTTTAACTGGTTACCAAGCCAGCATAATGGCATCCATTTTGATATTGTACCACACTTCCTAAGCATACACAAAGGATCATGGTTCCATGGGTGAAACAAAAAACTCTGTCAAGGTTATGGACACCTGTCGGCAGCAGAGCTCTGTTAATGGTATTGAAGTCACATTCCTTATGCACCAATAGTAATCATGAACACCCTTTTTTTTGTCTTATACCTTTGTAATATGTCACATAAGATTATGTATATTATTTCCCCAAACCATTAAAGACATGAAAATCTATTACAACCAATCATGATGGAAAAAGTTGATAATGACCGCATCGGACTTTTTGTGCACGTCAACTGTCTTGTCCTCCTAGCCTCGCATCATATCATAACATTCTCTTATTTGTTAAGCGATCCTACTATATACCTCGATTTTGGCAACCTTCTCCTTTTCTAAAACATGGCATTTCGGCATACACTGTTCCTTTATGACTTTGTACTATGGCAGATCGGCACAAGGCTCCCTCATGTGACGGCCGAGGACGGCCTATCACATTGCAGGGGGGAGGCTGACCTCATAATTTGCTGGCTTACATGTCAGACTATTATTCAGCAAACTTTTACTTGGGAATAGCAAGGCTCAACGATATATTGTTTTCAATCTGCATGGCTTGTTGTTCCTAAGCCATTTCCATATTATGCTCTGTAGCAATTAGTAAGTTACCCAAGATTTGAACGAGCCCTGCTGTTTTGTTATTTCCTCTGTATTTCTAACAGTTTGAATAGCCTGCTGTTCCATTGCCGTCTCTACGTTTTTACAGTGAGCTAAAGCATGGGAGGAAGATCAATTCGGAGAGAACCACAGGTATTGACAGTTTCTGATGCTGCACGGGAAATCCTGGCAAGGGTAGGATGGCTAGTTTATCTTAATCGTTTACAGGAATCCAACGAGATCGTAGCAATATAATTCTTGCAGAACTTGCAAGAATATCACTCCACAGTAAGAGGGAGACACATAGCAGTCACCGATGACGTAATTGCAGAGGTCTCAGGACTGCTAGCCACTGGACCTGTGTGGAATCTAAAGAAGGAGAGATTGTGGAAGATCATGAAGATCTTCCAAGATGAAGGCCGCGTGGGCAGAATTGGCGAAGATCATCCAGAGCTACATCATCTGTGAAGGCAGGAAAGACATGGTAAGACCACGACACCTTAAACTCTTAGCTGTATTAAAACATAAATTCTCTGTGAACTTACCTGGATTTTTAAATTCATTACTTCACGATGTCACCCAAAGTATGAAGAAATCACAACATGTAGAATCGGTAGTAAGTCACCATGGGCTGATACGGCTAATAGTTAGCCATAGTCTTGCTAAGCAACAGAGCAGTTGGGAAGAGCTAATTGCCATGATAGAAGGGGGACTGACTATGCCGGCCCCAAAACGTAAGCATGCAACCAGTACACTAGATAGACCATTGAAATGGAGGAAATTAGTCAGATTGGCACGGATTAGAGGGAGGTTGGAAAATTCCCAAGGGGATACTAGCCAACCAGTGGAGATAGATGATTCAGGGGATGAGCAACCCCTGCAATTGGAAGGAGAAGAGAATGAGAAAGGATTGGAAGGAAATGAGGAAGGAGAAATGGAGGAAGAGGCCGAGCAGCCTGGGCAGGAGGAGGTAGAAACAGAGCAACGCAAAGATAGCCCATTGCAAAATCCATTGCAAGAGGATGAATTGGCCAAAATTTTGGCCAATATGGGCGAATATGCCCAACCTCTCAGCCTGCTAGGCCTCCATATTGAAGAAGAATTGAAAGAGCATTCTGCTCAGGACAAGAATGCACCTGAAGAATTACGCGACATGGAATTAGAAGAAGAGAATCATCCTGTTCATGATGAAGGTATGACAGGAGAGAAAAGTGATACAGAGGAGGAACAATATGTTCCCAGCCAGACTACACTAGAAGAATTCCAGGAAGAAGAAGGGGTGGAAAAAGAAGTCACCCAAGAAATAATAGATCCAGCTAGGGTTTTTACTCCTGAGCAACCTGAACAAAACAGCGAAGGAGCACCCCAAGAAGAAAACTAGGGAATTAGCCAAGGTGATAGCCTAGGCCCGACTAAACAGACAACTATTCTTTCTAAGAAAATAGAAGAAATTAGAAGACTACGAAAAGAACAACAAAGATTTCTGAATGTGATAGCACGACTTCGACAACAAATCAGGGTATTGAAAATGAGAAAGAGAGCAAAAAGGACTTTAGGGGTAAGACATGCAACCACTCTAGTGAGACCCCCCAAGAAAAAGGTTTAGAGGACCCACGTCCAGCATGCTGTTCAAAACACTGTTGAAGAATAGTCTGCCGTTCAAAACCCTGTTGAAGTGCAAACTACCTTTCAAAAGCAAAAGGAACAATGTTCAACTGTTGCCCATGTTGAAGTGTAAACAGATGATATATCGGCCTGTGATAAAGAAGTTTAGATAGAGGCACAGTCCTCTGAAGGAATGTAGATTATAAGCACGAGGCGACGCAATAAGAAGATTCAAGTAATTATTCCACTTGCCACTACTACGTGGGATAGTGATCCGAGGACAGTAACACTACAAGAGGGTTTGATGCAAGCCCAACAAGCAGTAGAAAAACTCACAGAATAAACGGTTTCTTGAGAGAAGTATGAAGTATCACAACAACAACTAAGGAATGTCAATCTATTCGAAAGCCAGGCTTTTGAAGGATGGCGAAAGGAAGAAGAGAAAGTCGCAAAGGTAACTCAGAGGTTAGATGTAGTTATCAAGCAGATGGATACCTTATGCTCTTTGTACACTGACATCCTAGCATGTAGAGCCCCTGTTAAGAATTATGCCTTGTTTTTAATGGAATGATATTTGCAATTGAAAATTAAGGCTGTCAAAGAAAGAGCCCCTATACAAATTAATACTATTGATGATTTTATAAATTGTTGTAAGCACTATGGAGTAAAGGTTCAAAGACTACTGTGTGAATTCTATCTGCATAACCTCGTGTTAGATCAAGAGACAAAGCAGAACCCCGGCCCTTTCATTGGGGATATCCAACTGCAAGCATTTGTTTCATTTGGAGTTAATCAAATCAAATGGCTTAAAGCCTATAATGCCTTCCAAAGACAAGAAAATGGATTAGACTTATGGGTAAGAGCTGAGCCTAGAGATCCATTACAGTTATGGAATAAACACAGGAGTCTCATGAGGACTCCGGGCGTGATTGAAGCATTAGGACCCATTCATACAACAATCAATCGGCAAGGGATAGAATACTTCTTTACCATCAAGGACCTTGCCATTGCAGCTGCTAAATTTCGCTATCAGACCTCTAATCTGAATATCCAACTCAGGGAACCATTTAATTATGAAAAATTTAAGTTAGCCGCTGATCGCTTGAGCCTCTATGGTGAACTTATCTTGAGGGAAGGGCCATCTTGGTTAGGATATAGGTTCAGGAGTCCGATTATTTGGCACCTTGCACCTGGGTACCAAGCCCTGTATGAGATGCCTGAGGGCCAGACAGGCCATCTTTTTGAACACTTAGTTAGGCATCATGGCTGTAGCCCACCACAAGAGATCCCATCTCCAGCTTACTATCTCACTGCCTTACATGTCAACTACAATGTTTTCATGAGGGCATGAAAAAGAGTAAGCAGGGGGGGTGTGTGGAGTACTGAAGAAGGTATGTTTTATTGATTATTTTGTCATCTTTTATTTAAAAACTCATAATCCCTTTGCATCATGAACTAGGTAAATAATAAGAAGTTATGGCAAAATTTATGAGATTTGTATGTAACGCAAAGCAACTAATAATCGCCATTTTCTTATGCAGAAAAAAGGAAAAATGAAAGATTGCCATCCCAAGGAAAAAGACAAGGCAGAGTTAACTACCATCCCTATGGTAGGAAACCATATGCAGACAAGGCGATCCAAACTGAAGCGTATCAGCCAAGGAAAGGAAAAGGAGATATCGAATCAGTGCAAGAAAACAAAGGGATAACTGGAATTAACAGTTTGGTGAATCCCTCAGGATCCTTTGACCCTGAGGGATCGCAATCTTAACTATTTTTACATCATTGATATCTTCGCTCAGCTGTTATAAAAAAGGGGCAGCACTGCTAGCCTAGGGACGGTTGTTGTTACTCTTATGTAATTTCTCGTTGTATTTTAAACTTTGATCATCGAGTCTCGTTGAGAAGTGATCCACTGTAACTTTGTTTGAATGCTTTAATATAAATCTGGTTGCTGTTCCATCTTTGATCCTGGAATAATCTCAAGCGGTGTATCCCTGGAGGCTAAGGTCCCGGCCCTGGTGGAACACTTGCTCTTGTACCATTATTTTTAATTCGTGCGTGGTTTTCATTATCAGCTTTGATCGGTAATTTGGTGTGTTTTGTTATTTTATATCACAGTTCTATTACATTTACAATATCGTTCTTTGTAACAGGAATGTTGTATTGTTCATTCTGACTTTATAACGCATTGCTATTTCTTTAAATCATTGATGTAACATTACTGTTCCTTACAGAATGCTATTGCTGTTCAATTACAGAGTAACCAGGCTGTAACATTCTTAAGTTGGTATTACTGTATTCATCTATGGTTTATACTTAATTACAATTTTTGTTTAATTGACATTTCTATTCCATTACAAATTGTGATCGTTATCCGTTATAACTGAGATTAATATTTTTGGTATCAGAGTCAGATTACTGTTTCTCTCAATATCAAGGTGTGTTGTGTGTGTTATTTATTTCGGTTTACTATACATTCATAATTGGCTTTAAGCGATGTTCTATATTTTATTGCTAATTGGTTGCCGTTCTATTTCCGTGTGCTATCCGATTTATTCTTAAAGTAAAGATTACCATCTGATTTCTGTAGGTTACGATTGCTGCACTTATTCCTGTAGATTAAAGTGTTGCTGTTTATAAGAATCAGTTGTTGTTACATTTCCTAGTTGCTGTTCCATTTCTTGTTGTTTGCATTGCCATTGCGTTGAACGATCTGAAACTGTAGTAAGCATTGACATTTGTTGTCTAGTTCCCAGGTTGATGATCTGTTCCTTGATTGTCTTCAGTTACATCAGTTTACAGAGGGATGAGTTATTGTTACTGTACCCTTGATTGATAATTTACTTAGTTTTCCGAATGCATGATTTAGGCTTTAAAGTGCTTTGTTGTAAGTAGATCTTGTTTTAAGCATCCGTTTACTCTTGTATTTTGAGCACTGTACTACTAGCATTACTCTGGCAAATGACAGCCTCAAACTAAGTACACTCTTTGAAACAAAAAATTGTTCCTGGATTGACAAGTTAATGTGAGGTAATTAGAGGTGAAAAAGACCCTTTTTACGGCTCGACACCAATCTCAATCCACTTTGCATTGCTCGGCTTTGAACCTTTGAGCCCTACTCTGAGGTACTCAACATCTCCTCTACGCATCATCCTCACCTTCCTGTCCAAGACGGTGTCTTCTTGCAATTCATTAAAATATTCAGGTAGCAGGTCATCAATAGAAGCTAATTGACTCTACTCTTTAGGATCCTTAATCATTGAAGGTTCAAACAATCTCAAGCAATCTGCATTTTCGATTGAGTAGATGTACATGTAAGCTGGTAGATCAAGGCAAAAAGCATTTTCACCAATATTTTCAAGTATCTTGAACGGTCCATATCTGATAGGCTTTAGCTTCTTACCTTCACCTTGCATCCTGTCCTTGCTGATATACAACCAGACTTGGTCACCAACTTGAAAACTATGCTCCATCCGATGCTTGTCATGCCTAGCCTTGTATTTGGCTTGGCTCCTTTCCAACTGTTCCTGTACTGCCTAGTGGATCTCCTGGATTTGTTCAATGAACCTAGTTTCCTTGTCCACATCGTTGTGTCCATCAACTATGGTATCTTTACCAAAGACAAAATCCAAAGGAGACCTTGGTGTGAAACCAAAATAGGTCTCAAAAGGATATCTCTGTGTAGAAGAATGGTTTGCTATGTTGTAAGCATGCTGCACATAACACAAATGTTCATCCCAAAACTTAGGATGTTTGCTGCAATATCCTCTAAGTAACTAGATCATTGTCCTATTAACTACTTTTGTCTGGGCATCAGTTTGTGGATGAAAAGCTATGCTTTTCTTTAGTTTGGTGTCCCTCAGTTCCCACAGAATTGACCAGAACTTCCCCACAAATTGGGTGTCTCGATCAGATACAATAGAAGTGGGTAATCCAAAATGAACCCATACATGTTCGAAGAACAGTTTTGCAGTTTGTTCAGCTGTAATCTATTTATTACAAGGTATCAAAATACACATTTTGCTGAACCTATCCACAACAACATATAGATAATCATGACCTTTCCTAGATTTAGGCAGTCCTCCAACAAAATCCATGGAAACACTTTCCCAAGGGTGACAAGGAATTGGCAGTGGAGTGTACAATCCTAGTTTTCTATTGCTGGGCTTTCTTTTAGCACACATAGTACACCCTCTTACATATCTAGAAACTGTGTCATTCATTTTTGGCCAATAACAAAATCTTTGCAGCTGTGCAACTATTTTACTTACCCCAAAGTCACCTGATATTAGAGAAGTATGTGCTTCTCCAATTATCTTTACTCTCTCAGTTTGTGGAATGCAAAGTTTCCCACAATGGTATAAGAGTCGGTCCTTCACATGGTAATCCAATTCTTCTACCCGTTTGCCTTGACTCAAGGTTGCATATACATCTTTGAAATCTATATCTTGAGCATATTGTTCAATGTAACTCTCATGTAACACATAATTATGCTTAAGTATAGTAGATTCATTTATAATGGATCTAGATAACATGTCTACAACTTTATTATGTATGCCCTTTTTATATCTGATGACTAAATGAAACTGTTGTAGAAAACCCATCCATCTGTAGTGTCTTGATTGTTGCAACTTAGTTTGGGAGTGTAGATATTGAAGTGGTTGATGATCAGTATGTATTACTGTCTCCATGCCCATTAAGTAATGTTTCCACTTTTTTACACTCTGAACTAATGCATACAATTCTTTATCATATGTAGGATAGTTAACTACTGCAGGATTAAAAGTCTCAGAATGATAACATATGGGTTTACCATGCTGTGTCAACCCTGCTCCCATGGCATAGTCACTGGCATCTATTTGGATCTCAAATGGTCTTTGCAGATTAGGCAGTGCTAGTACAGGTGCTGTACTAATCTTTTCTTTCAAGGTGTCGAAGGCTTTTTGATGTTTGCCTCCCCACTGAAACACCTTGTTCAATCCTGTTAAAGCACGTGAGGGAACTGCAATTGAGGAAAAGTTAGAAATGAACTTCCTTCAATATTGTGCTGCACCTAAGAAGCTTCTCACTTCTGTAGCAGACTTGGGTTTAGGCCAGTTTACAATGACTACCACTTTAGAGGGATCTATTTTCAATTCACCACCCTCTACTATATGACCCAAATAATTTAGAGATGTTTTGCCAAATTCACATTTTGAGAGTATAACATGAAGTTTTTCTCTTTTCAAAACATCTAATGTCTACTTAACATGCTTTAAGTTCTCTTCCCACGTTTTACTAAAAATCAGAATGTCATCCAAATACACAATAACAAAATCATCAAGAAAAGGTCTGAGTACATCATTCATTAATCTCATGAAAGTAGCAGGAGCATTAGTTAAGCCAAAATGCATAACCAGCCACTCATACAATCCCTGCTTTGTTTTGAAAGCAGTCTTCCATGCATCTTGTTCTGCAACCCTGACCTGATGGTAACCACTGTGCAAGTCTAGCTTGGTGAAATAAGCAGCTTCCTTCGATTGATCTAAAACATCATCTATGCGAGGAAGGGGATAACGATTTTTGATTGTTATCTTATTCAGTGCTCGATAGTCAATGCACATTCTCCACGAGCCATCTTTCTTTCTCACCAAAACGATTGGTGACCCACATGGTGATGTGCTAGGCCTGATGAACCCTTTTTTGAGCAACTCCTGCACTTGCTTCTTGATTTCAGCATTCTCTAAAGCTGTCAACTTTTACATTCCAATGTTAGGCAATGGAACATCTTGCTACAAAATAATATCATGTACTATTTCCTTTTTGGGTGGCAGACCTTTAGGTTCTTGAAACAAGATATCATACTCTGAAACAGCCTGTTCTATATCAGCTTGCTGTTTAACATTACAACCCTCAAATACATTGGTTTTATCAGGTTTCTTTTCCTTTACAACTATCAGTAAGAATTGTTTGCATGAATTTATCATTCTTTTCATCTGCCCTGAGTTTATGAGAGTATAATTATTCTTGAGCTTATGAGCTCTTACAAAGTATTTGATTCCATCTTTAACAAGTAGATACTTGTTCTCAGCTCTATAGAAAATAGCTTTTCTATCATACAAGTAAGGACTTCCTAAAACAATTCCACATATATCCAAAGGAATTATGTCTAACTCAACCTCATCTACAAATTCTGACCCAAAAGAAAACTTGAGTTTGCACTGTCTAGTCACTTGTAGTTGTGCTTTATCATTCAACCATCTTAATGGGTATGGTTTCTTGTGAGGTGTAGTTGCTAATCCCAATTTCTTTACAATTGATTCAGAAATTAAATTTACTTGTGAGCCACTATCAAACAAAGTATCAATCTTATGATATTTGGAGACAACTCGAATATGGAAAAGCTCATGTCTTTTTCTCTCATTCTCTTCATCAATAAAAAATTGAGCCGAATTACTAGTAGATGCTTCAGAATTCTTACCTTTTATACCTGTGGCTGCAATGGTTGTTTCATCTCGTGATTCTGACCCCAAATCTTTCTGAATAGCTACAGCAATATTCTTCTTCTTTCCCTCGAACTTCTTAGGTCTCAACTCTGGATGCAGAATCCAACAGTGCTTATCATCATGCCCATCCTTTTTACAGTGAGTGCATGAAACTTTGCTCTTCTATGTAGTGTTAGCCTTCCTTTCCTTCCACTTCTGCTTTCTTTTCTCCTTGCTCTTGCTTGCAGTGGGTTGGGAGGGTCCCCCAACTTCTTGATTTCTATTCTTTCCTCTAGCTTCTAGGTGAGTAGCTTGTACAAATACCTCATCTATACTAGTGGGATTAAACATGAGGATGGTATGCCTCATGTAGCTGTGTAGACCACCAATTTACTTCAATAGAGTCTATGGTGAGTCTAATGAGATTCCTAGAATCAATGCTCTCTTTCTAAATGTTTGAGTGTACCCTTGCACACTTTGCCCTTTCAACTGCCGTAGAGTTTGCCAACTCATCATGGCTTGTTGCATGTAGGCCAATGGATAGAACTGTTTTTTTATTGTAGAAACAAATTCACTCCATACAGAGATGGTCTTACCATGTCTTTTCATGTTAGCTTGGGTTTTTCCTTCCCACCAAACCAAGGCAGTGCCTCCTAGGCATAGGCTTTCCAACTGAATTTTGCTCTTGTCTGAATTGACGTTCTATACTCTGTAATAAACATCAATTTTTCTAATCCAATTGTCCAACTTTTCAGTATTTAATTCTCCATCATATATAGGCAAATAAAATTTAACATCTAGCTTGATTAAAGATGCCTTCTTGTTATGCCCAGGGCTATTAGGAGGAGTGAGGAAGCTTTCCTCTTTTCCTTTTCCTTTGGAGTGATCATGGAAGTGAGACTCATCTTCTTCTTTGTCTTGTTTAGAACCTGATGAATCTTCATCCTTATGCTTTCTAAAGTCCCTATACATTTCTTCTACCATGGACTTTATGGCTGGGAAACTTTATATGAATTGAGGGTCTGACCCCACAGAACCTTCCTCTGACATTGTCTTCCGAGGATAGACTCTCCCAATTTCAGGATTAGTTTCGACCAACTCTCCTTCTCCTAATTTGAGCTTTGATCTAGTGAGCATTCAACAGCTAAGCCAACACAAGCTTGTCTAACCTTACAACCTAAGGCTCTGATACCACTTGATCTAAAAATCACCCTATGAGTGATCTCAGTTAAAGATTTATTAAATTAAGCTATTACAGACTCATGTGTTGGTGTGTGTCTATGTTATTTAGGCAACGGATCAATCAGATTGCAAATACACAGACACCTGAAATGGAAAACATCAAAGAAATAGAGTAAGCAAATATAAGAGCACAAGAATTTAAGAGGAGTTCACCCTATCCTCCAGGGCTACATCTCTGGTCCAGATCTCAGTGGTGGCCTTCTTTTATTGTGTCTTAAAGTAGAGAATTACAATGAAGGAGCTCAATATGAGTCTCTTGAAACAGAATTTGCTTGGTAGGGTGGTTCTTGGATGCCCCAAGCCACTAGAGTGCACAGTCTCTTTCCCTTACCAGCTTCTTTGACCTCTTTGGTCTTTAATGGAAGGAGCCCAATGTGGTGCTCAGTCCAGACAAATCCTCTCAGAGATGGCTTGAATCTTTCAAGCTCTCTGGTGCTCGACACTGTTGGAAATAATACTGAGAGGGGGGGTGAATCAATATTATCAGATCAATAACACTTTTTCAATACTCAGAAACATATACGCTACTTCAGTTAAGTGAACCAGCGTGTACACGCTACTGTGTCTAAAGAAAACAGCGTATAACCAGAAAACTTATAATTCAGTTAGTTTATCTTCAGTTAAGTGCATCAGGTCATCATTCACCATATTAAGAGTAAACAGATGCAGTATAACAGAACAGATCATCACACAAAAGCCACACACATGAACACCATGATATAAGGTGGAAACCCAATGTGGGTGAAAACCACCTGCTGCAAGTCGTCTCTATCTTTCTTTAATAAGAACTTCAATTTACAATCTTTTGTACTGGTGCAGCCTTATACCAGTACGCAGGCTACAACCTGCAGAAGGCTTCAACCATCTCTCGTTCTCCAAACTTCCTTGGAAGGGAGCTTCAACCCCCTTTGCTCTTGTACTAGCTAAGATACTAGTACGTAGGTGCAGGCCTACAACCTTCTTTCCTTCAGGTACCACTTTTCATCAATTTTCAGACTGGATACTCCTGAAGCACAACATTACAATCTGAAGACCATGATTCATTCACAAATCATTGAAGCATAAAACAACCAATACTAGCATCATCAATCTTTGAATCACTGAAACCCTGTCAAACCCAGTCACCAGAACACAGAGCAGACTACAGAACTCTGCAATAACAGTCAGATCCAGCTGCAACCCAAAAATCAGGCTCCAAAAGATATACGCTACTACTATGAAGGCAACCTGTGTATACACGCGGTTTTACCGAAGACAACCCGCGTACAGATCTAAAAAATAATTTTTCATAACTTGCAGCTGTACCAGATTTCAGTTATACCCAGAACATAACATTGCGTCAGTATGCAGATCTAGAAATTCGCATAATCAACCATATAAAGATAGTTCATTTCAAACCATTTGATCCCGATCTCTCCTTAGATCTTGTTCTCCATCAACCGATGAGATCTCTCCTTAGCTCAGATCAAGCAATACACCATCAACCAATAACCTGCATACTGGATCTAATACTTCATCAGATATTCAAGACATTTCAGATACCCTTGCCTAAAGATTTCCTTCTCCTTATATAACCTTAGGCCTTGTTCAATACCAAGAGCCAAAACCATAGAAATCCAATACCATCAACTTCAAAACTAGGGATCAACACGTCCGTCGAGACATCAAGGTCCAAAACCATAGGCACAACTTCCAAGGAATAACCGCCACGGACCAAAAAGGAGTTTTCCACATACACGCGCTTTTACTGAAGCCAACCTGCGTGTACACGCGACTTGGGCTTGATGAACCTGCGTATATGAATTTTCTCTTCTTCTTATAGTCTGATCATCAATTCCTTGCTGCTGACCTTCTGCACTATGATTTGTCATCAGTGAGGTTTGCCATCAAGGACAAAACTTGTCTCATAATGCCAACAGACACTGCCTTTGATTAGCTCGGCCCTCTATCTTCTTTCTGCGTTTTGCTTCACTATCTTCTTCGCTTTTTTTTTTTTCTCTCTGTCTTCTGTTTCCTTCTTTTCTCTGTTCTTCCTCTCCGTCTTCTGCTTTGTCTGTACATGGCTTTAAATCCATTCATTCTCATGGTTATTCGATTCCCCTTCCAACTCCGTCGGATCGCCTGCTACAGCTTCGCTTGAAGTTCCCTGTCTTGGCGTCATCATCAGGCTCATAGGGAGTGGCCACTTGTCCTCCTACGACTACGCCAGCTTGCTTCGTCGGTTCGGTTTTTCAGTTATGTCGTGGAATGAGTCATTTGCCACCTTGGTGGTCAAATCAGACATCAAATTCTTTATAGATCGTGGCTTAATCCCCTGTCGATTCCGGCTTTCCCATCGGGCGCGATCTCAACCGTTAGATCTAGATCTCCCAGATCCAACGCCATTTGCTCATTTCGTGCGGTTGACCTGCTCAACCGTTAGAGCGCGATGAGTGGCAATTTTCTCTCTCCTCCTCTTGCCACACGTCGGGAGCTGAGTGGAATCGCTCCTTTTTCACCAAAACTGCTTACCACCCAAGGGTGCCCCCGATAAATACCGCCGGTTTTTTGGAGAGCGGGTCCTGCCTTTGCCTTCAGCCTTTTTCCCCATGGTTTTCCCGGCTCTCATGCGACCGAGCACTCGGGGCCTCTCCATCTCAAGGGGTTTTTCCCAACGATGCGTGATTACGCTAATCGCGTATCAAAAACTACCTCCTTTTCCCAATCCGAGCTTCCTAGGGGCTAGTTTCACCTCCTCAATAGTCTCCATGGGCCTCAGTGTTATAGCTCCAAATCTCACTCTAAAGGTTTGTGATGCTACACTCATGGCCAAGGGCAACCCCTCCTTCTAGACCTGGTCCAAAATTTTAAAAACAGTTTTTTATTCCTTATACGCGACATTTCCCTGAGTTAAACGCGTGTGTACGCGGGTCTGTGTATACCCAACCCGCGTATATGTCTTAAAACACTTAAAAAAAATAAATCTCCTTACAATCGGACGGTGATCGCGGGTTTTACCTGCTGATCACCTGTTCGTGTCCATGGCCTAACGGTTCCCAATGAACTCCCAACTAAAAAACTACTTTGGGAGAAGTATAAAAAGGCTTCAATGGGAAGGCCTAAGGGAGGAGAGAAGAGAGAGAAAGGTTACTATACTGAGATTTCCTTGACCAGGTCTGAAGACCCTAGTGCCTCCTGCACTTCCCCCATTTTACAGGAAACCCTTGTTTCCTTGTGTGATGATGTCTATCTACTACTTGTGATATCATGGAGTAAGTCATGGAAGGAGTTTGTTAAAGGCTTGAGACTGGATGAATCCGGAGGACGGTTCCGCTTGGAGCCTGTGAAAGGACGAATCAGGTGAAATTATTCCTTTCTATACTTTATTTGTCTATAATAAAAGAAACACTTGTCTTTGTTCCTGATATAAATCTTCTTCATGTTTATGATATCCATGTTATGATTCATATATGAAAGGTTGTTCAATTTCATAACTAACTACTTTTCAATATACTATGAAGATGATTTCTTTATAATGTTTAGTCCATATACTGCTGTACTTTTTGGAATTGATTGTTTTGCAGGTTGAAGGAGCAAAAGGAACTCCAAGAAGGGTTTGGACCCTGGAAGGCTCTTCTCGAACGTAGGACCCCAGGTACGCCCCTTATCGTATAGTTTTCTTATATTAGCATTATAGTTGTATGGAATGTGTGTTTCTCTGTATAGACAACCTCTGTCTGCTAGGGTATTAACCCAAATACCCTAGGGGGATTTGTCCCTTAACACTCAGTCAGCATGCTTTGACCGGGGTCCTCATCGTTCCACGCTGGCTGCTGACTGCCACTGTTTAGAGGTGCTTTTGATCGCTGCTATTAATTTTTTAAAGTCTGTCTCGACCTAATACAGTCATGGTTCTCTGATAACTCTTCTTGGATCCAATTCAGATCACTTTTACCTAGGTTCAATGGGGAAGATGAAGATACTGCATGAAGACACATTGAAGTCTTTTGTGCCTTTGCTGCAAATCTAAATGTAGAACAGCTGGATGTCGTCCTGAGACTTTTTGTACAATCCCTTGATGGAGAAGCCTGAAAATCATTCAAAACCCTACCCAATGTATCTATCACCACTTGGGAAGAACTCGAGAACTCTTTCACAGAAAAGTGGGGTGAACAGAGAGATCATGAATATGTTTTCACCGAGTTCAATGCTATAAGGAAGAATCCTAAAGAGTATATATCATAATTCATAAAAATATTTAATAAGCAGTATAAGAACCTGCCCATTGAGATAAATCCTCCTCAAGCTGCTACTTGTGTAGTATTTGTGGGAGCCCTTGAGTCCGAATTTGGATTTGTCCCGAGGGAAAGGAAGTCTCATACCTTAGATCAACTACAAGTGGATGCTCTTGAGAAGCAAATTTCACCTCAGTAAGAAAGTCAAGAGGAAAACATAATCCTCATGAGAAGAAAAGGGGGAAAGAAGAAGCATCCTCCTCTGGTCAAGGTAAAGAATCAGTAGATCTAAAATGAAAAGAAATGGATAAGCTCATTAAGAGTTTATCACACAAAGTGGTTAAGCTTGAGCTCGAGAACAAGAATCTCCCTAAACAAAATGCTCAAGGTAATAACCGAGGGTACAACCCATAGTACCGAAGGCCACCATTGCAGATAATGCAAAGGGAAAGAAAATATCAACTCGATCAGATCCCTCCTCCTTTGTATCTAGAAGATGATCCAGATGAACAAACACCAGATACACATGAGACACAAGGAAGCCTGTATTCCTCCTTCTTTGAAGAGGAACAAGAAAACATGGCTCACCAGGAGATGTGTCCTGATAGAGAAGCAACAACAAATGAGGAGGTTATAGGGGATTATTGTAAACAACTTGCAGATTTTGTGCAAGCACAGATACATCAAAAGTATGACCTCAGATCTTCAAAAAAGAGGTCGATTGAAACTGAACAATGAGAGGAAAATTCTCCCCAAATTGTTTCCCATGTATTAAATAAAGGAAAATGGAATTTGAACATTGATTCACCCAAAGTAAAAGCATCCTTAAATAAGGAAGGTCTTCACTCAGAGGAATATACAAAAGAGAAGGCACTCATTATTATAAAAACTACTCACAATAAAGAAAAATAAGTAGAGCTGGGAGGCATAGAAAAGGGCCAGAATGCATTCAATCTCCAGAAGGAACTAGAGAAGGTAAAGATCCATGTTCCCCTAACTAAAACTTTAAAACATCCCACATACAAAGTTCAAACCTCTCAATTTATGCTTCCATCCACTTCTATACAGACCCATGACTGCTTGAACCTCCAAGAAGAGAGACCAATGGTTGTTTTTGGGCCTCATGTTGAAGAAATTGATTACTCCACTGCACCCTTCTATGTGACCATAATAATCTATGACCTTTTATTACATAATTGTATGTTGGACTCTGGGGCTTGCCATAACCTCACGCCCTTGGCAGTGATGGAACAACTTGGCTTGCAGATCACTAGACCCTATAAAGACATATACTACTTTGACTCTAAGAGAGTCAAATTCTTAGGAATGATAAAAGATATGGTGGTAAACCTGACCCAGATCCCTATGAAGAGTGTGGTGATGGACATAGTGGTGGTGGTTATCCCTCCTAGATTCGGCATGCTTCTATCTAGGCCTTGGGGTTCCAAGTTGGGGGGCCCTAAAAAATTAGATCTAACCTATGCCATTATTCCCACTTTTGGAGGGGAAGAAAGGAGGTTGTACAAAGAGTCCAGATTTGTAAAGATTGTAACCCCAACTGAAGGTTCTAGAAATTTTCCTGTAAACGGAAAAGAAACTAACCTTTCATGCCTACTCTTAGAAGAAGATGAGACCATCTTAGAAGAAACACGGGTACATCTAACAATGCAATTAGATGACTAGTGCACATCTAAAAAAAGAGTATGGAAATTGTACTTCAATGGAGCTAATTCAAAAGAAGGAAATGGAGCAGGAGTATTGTTGGTAAGTCCCGAGGACAACTTGATACCCCTCTTATTCAAGCTAGAGTTTGAGGCAACCAACAATGTGGAGGAGTATTAAGAATTTCTCCTTAGGCTACAAACAACGAGGAATATGAACAATGAATGTTTAACTGTGCATGGAGACTCTGAGTTGATTATAAAGCAGATCTGAAATAAGTGCCAGGCCAAACATCCTAGATTGAGGACTTACCAAAATTAGGTATGGGATTTAATTGATAATTTCTTCCTGGCATTTAATATTAACTTTTTTTCTGAGAAGAAAACATAATGGTTGATTCCCTTCTCGTAGCAGCAAGCAACTTCAAGTATCCTCAAAATCCACTTCTCAGGTACAAGGTGGAAGTCCGACACAAACCCTCTATACATGATGTTGCACTAAAAATTGTCATTTTGACATTCTGCTATCTGTGTGAGTTCATTACCACTCATACTTTCCCGCTCTGCAAGTCTAAAGCATCAGTTTCTCATATCAAGCCTTGAAAATAAGAGAAAGCCCTCAAAAGTCTTTAAAACTCTGGTTCCACACTTTCTCTTTGTATTACCTGCGGTCCTGCACCTAATGGTCATGTCTCCTGCGCACCTGACCACACTGTCTCTGTGTTAAGGGTGCGGACCCCTGTAAAAGTTAAAAAGGCGTGAGTATACTCTGAAAAATTCACTTTCAATCATTTCTAGAAGCTTCTAGAAGGAATATTGATGTGGCAAGTTCGCTCTCTTAAGGTTCATGCATCCCATACCTTAAGGAGCTAACCCCTTGATGTGAGGATCTTATCCCTTTGAAGGAGGATTCTATCCCTTCATAGGTGGACCTGTAACCTCCTCCTCTGCACTATAAGAAGAAGCATTGGGCTGGTTACTGGAGAGGTTAGAAGTTGAATATTTTTGAGGTGAAATGTTGCTGGAACTTAGTCTTCTTTAGTTGAGTTTTTATGAGGAGAGATTACATACCTCTAAGATCTCATTTGGAAGAGTGCAAGGCTTGTCAAAGTAGAGGAAATTCCTGTTTCGGACTCCAAGAAGAGCTTGTTCAACATCAAGGCTGAAAAGGTTGTAAGGTTCTTTTACTTCAAAGTTAATATAAATAAATTTGTTTTTCTCAATAAGTTGTTGATTCATGGTTTATTTTATGGATTCCTTGATCACCATAATAGACATGATTTATAATATTTGCTATGCAGGTGCTATTTAATGTTTGCTTTTTTGTGATTGCAGGTCCTCAAAGGTAACTCTTTCAAACCACCAGGGGATGACTACTACGAACAAGCATTGGATCTTAGGTAGGATCTTAACACCTTTGTAGTATTTATTTATAAATTGCATATGTCTAGAGAAATATAGGTTTGTTTGTCCATTTGTTGCTAGACTATCTTCTGATACTAGGGAGATCGGCCTTATCTGCAAGATCGATTTATCCGGCCAACAAATTGGCGACTCCACTAGGGAATGAATTTGATTTTTGGTTTTCCTTTGTTTTGACTTGAGAAAATTATTTTGTTTTCTGGTTTTTGATTGCTGTATACTGGCTTGTGTAGCTTTTAGAATCTGGAAGTATTTTTGTTTTTTTCGAAGTTTTACCGCACTTTCTCTTTACAGACAGTGCGGGCACCTCCGCACTTTTCCTTTAGTAAACCAAGCGTAACCGCACCTGTTACTTCTAGAGCCTATGGACCCTGTTAATTTTTTTTGAAAAACTTAAAATATCTTCTTCCAGCTAGGTTTAGGTTTGATTTAGGATTGTTAATGTCTACCCGGATCTGTATTTTTCCTGTCAAAAATCTCTTGTGAGTGAGTTCCGATAGTATTTTTGTTTTAGATGATTTTTTAGGAGTTTTGCATGCTTGGAGTGGTTTTCACTTTGTCTCTGTAGTGACTCAAAGATCATAAGCTTGAGAAACCTTAGATCACCTTGGTGTCTTTTCGCCTTCTTGATGAGTCTGACTTGGTTGTGAAATCTATCCTTTGTGAGAAATAGATTTAGTTTTCTCGTTGAAAATATTTGAACAAACTTTGTTATAAGTTCTGAATTTCATTTTTACAAAAGAAAACATATCTAGATGTCTTTTGATTGATTTGTTATTCTGAACAAATGAATCCTTAGTTTACTGAACAACTAAGTAAAACATCCTCAAAAAGAATTGAAGCTTTTATTTAATTAGATTTTTTAAGTTTTTAATGAATCCTTAGTTTACTGAACAACTAAGTAAAACATCCTCAAAAAGAATTGAAGCTTTTATTTAATTAGATTTTTTAAGTTTTTAGATCTCAAAATCAGTTTTTGTAGTTTTGAGTGTTTTTCTAGAACTTGTAGATCTCTTTTGAAGAAAATTGTTTTTTTTGTAGTTTTGAGTTTTGAAAAGGGAAAGGGATTTATTGTGAGAATTAATTATTTGTCTCATTTTGAGTTCTTATTGAAAAGACAAAAATATTTTCTTTCCATTTCCATGTTGAAAGAAAGAATTGTTTCTTAAAGAATTGCATTCTCAAACTCTTTCTTTTAGCTAGAATTTCATTGAAAGAAAAACGAGTTGCTTATCATTTTAGGTGCATTTTTTAGTGTTTTTGGAGTCGAGTCTTCACACCATCAAAGTTTCATTTCCATACCTATTGACGTAAAGAACAACCCATAAAAGCAACGCTCAATTAAAATTGATCTAGTAATCTTTTTTATTTCTAGAGCTCTTATCACCAATATAGCTTAGGCTAGTATCTTGGAGTAGGGAGTAATTAACTCTCCAAGATAGTTAAAACAAACAAGTAGATATATCTTGCGGTAGGAAATAAATCCAATTGTAATTGATACATTCTGGGAAGCTTCTCTTAAAGGAGTCAATCACGAGATCATGTCCGAACCTTTGAGACAATCAATTCTGTTTCATTGGGAAAGATAGAAGATTTGCGCGTATTATAAACGGTAAACCTCGGATTAACCATTGTCGAGGAGCCTAGGGTCACTTGTTGGTAAACCTCGGATTGACCATGTCAAGGAGCCTTCAAGGGGATTGAGCTTTGTTACTCTGCCCTTACGCGTAGATTGGATCGTAGACTGTTCCCCTAGTTGTATTTGTTGTTGTTGGTAACCTTAGTGTCCATAAACTTAAGATTATTTCCTAAGGTGACGGTGAAGGAAAGATCTCACTGTACCTAGAGCAGACATCGACTAGACTCACTTGGACTCTCTAGGGGGTTCTCTTCACTCGAGATGGTTTTGTGAAGAAACTTGTGCCAGTCTGTTTCATTAAGCAGGTTGTCGGGGTAACTGTTCCAACCGCCCTTTCTGTATTAAATTTCTACTAAGTTGGATTTCATCACCAACTAGTGTTTTTAGTACGGGAAGCCACTGTTTGTGTGTGGTTTGAACTCTTAGATTTTTAAGCGTGTGATTCAACTGTTTGTTTCTTTAGAGACTTTAGGTGTTTTTATTGAAATTTTCTTTGTTTGTGTGTGATTAATTAATATTTAATCGTGGCTGAATTACCAAGATAATCTTGTAGACTTCAGGGGAAAGCTCCTGAGTATACACCAAGCCAACTTGAAGGGCTACAAGCTCTTTTATCACCTAGTGACAATAGATTTGGATCACTAGAAGCCGGAGAATCATCTTTAATTGTTCATCTTGATTATCAAATACAAAAAATAGAGTATATTCAAGAGCCAATTTCATTTTCTGAAGTTACTAGTAGTATTTCTCCTTCCAGTGAATTAGCTGAAGAACCTGAAATTTCTGAGCCTGACACTGAACCTGCTGTTACTCCAACTTCAGGATTTGCTTCTCCAACTTCTAGTGGTCTTGGTTCACCTAGGGTAAGCAATATCATTACTCAAAATCTTCCTTCTAGCCTTATTTCTATTGAAGAACTTGTTAGTCCAGAAGAAGACGTAACTCTTCCCGAAAACCAACGGACTTTAAATCTTACGGAGCGTGAATCAATATTCTACAGTCCTTTTAGGACTGACGCTTGGTATGTATCATTGACAATTTTTTTAGAAAACCCGGGTCTTATTTTTTTACCACCTCGAATTCCTTTTCATACTACACCAGCAGGTTATTATCCTTCATCGATTATGTCAAGACAATCATCTATGTTTTCCTAGTCACCGGAAACATTTTTATCTGGCAGTCCTTTTGTTCCTTCGGGGTAGCAGTCACTCTCTGGTACTTTTTCAGGAGAAACTCCTCGACCGATTGAACAAGTGTTATCATCTGGTAGTAATGGAACTCAAATGTTGAACACAGAACAAATCCTTATGATGTCTGGTAGTATTCCAAATCCTCAACCTCAAGGTAGTCAGTTACCGCCTGGGGGGCAACCCCAAAGTAGTCAGTTACCACCTGGGGGGCAACCCCAAGGTAGTCAACTACTGCCTGAAGGGCTACCTCAAGTTTTTCAACCTTCAGGACAGTACATACCCCAAGGTCAACCCCAGACTCAGTACATACCCCAAGGTCAACCCCAGTTTCAATACGTGCCTCAGGGTTATCAACCTCAAGGTCAGTACCCAACTCAAGGTTTCCAACTGCCTTCTGGTCAATCATTTTTACAAGGAGATGGAAATATACCATTTAATTATCAGCCCTACGTTCAACCAGGTTATGGTCCTCCATATGCACAACCTTTTATGGGTCCATACTCCGGAATGAACATGGTGTGGGATCCGTCTCAAACTCAACAGACTTTGCAACCTAATGTGTAGTTACTTAATCAACCTGGACAACCTTTATTTTCTGGTCCAACCTAGCAACCTGTCCAACCTACTGTTCAAATCCCTACATTTGGTACCGTTCAACAACTTGGGCCTAGCTCACCTCGTACTCTGCCTCAAACTGCTGCAACTACTGCAACTTCTGTTCAACCTACAACACCTGTTTTTGGAGTATCTGCAGCTTCGGTTTCTACTACCCCTGCATCAGTGCAAACTTCTCAAGTCTCTATGCCCTAGTTAGGACCTATAATTCAGGCTTCAGTCTAGATTCTTGCAAGACAAGCTAGTACAATTGCTACAATTGCCACAAGTCAACCACAATTCACATATCAACCGTACCAGGGATAGTATCAATTCGGTCCTACTGTACAAAATCTAATTTATTAGTATCAACCGTATCCTGGCTATACTTATCAACAGCCTCAACAACCCTAGTTTGGTTCAATTAATCCTGGTTTTCCAGGAGGTTATAACATTCCTAATGCAAATCCAATTCCAGGTTATCCTGGATATCCTCCTCCTCGAACTGGTCTCATTACTCAAGGTTTTCGCAACCCTAACCGTCAGTTACCATTTATTGCAACGTTGGATTTACCTGATTTGTTGCACCTTACGCACGATCTGATTTACTATCTTCCGTATTGGCCGCCAATGCTTAGTAAGTTGCCTAGTGATATCTCGAAATTCGAGGGTAAGTCAGGAGAGGATCCGTCAAATCATGTTATGACTTATCACCTCTAGTGTGCATCTAATTCAATCATTGATGATTCAATTCGATTGCGCCTTTTTCAACGAACTCTTATTGGTCTTGCCACCAAATGGTACATTGAGTTACCACGAGCCTCTTTTTATAATTTCAATCAGTTAGCCACTACTTTCTTAACTCATTTTCAGTTTCCCGTCAGATATGAAAATGGCACGGAACTGTTAACTTCACTGGAAGAATCCACATCCACATATATTTTTGATCATATTCATGAATGGCGACGTAGAAGGCGTTTAGTGAAAGTTTTCATTCTGGATCAAATTTTAATAGAATGGTTCATTAAATCATTGTTACCCAAAATCACTGAAGATGTAGCTAAGGGAGGAGTTGTTACTGAGGAGCAAGTCATTGCTCAGGCTCAGTACCTTGACCTCGTCTATATGCAGTTAGGTACTTTACATGAAAAAATCCCTGATCTTCCTAAACACGGTCAAATAACTGCAGCTCCTTCAGGGTCTCATGCTGCTGACGGTATGATTGGTTTAGTTAGTACTAAAAGTAATAAGAAATCTTCAAATAATTCTTCTCCTATAATAACTTTACCTGATTCCCCGACAGGAGATTCTTCCGCTAAAATTTCTGCTAACATCCATGTCATAGAGTCATCTACGACCAAATCAAAATCCAGTAGTAAAAATAAGGGGAAGAAGAAAAACAAACAAAAAAAGATAAAACAGAAAAAAAATGAATCCACTAACGAAAAACGGAAACCTCGCTATCCTTGTTTCATTTGTGACGAGGATCATTTTACCAAAGACTGCCCACATCGAGTAGAGGTTTCGAAATTCATTAAAGGTTCTCAAACTCCTACTATCTTGAAGGATCCTTTTCCTACTCAAGATAGTAAGATGATTGGTTCTTCCTTGAATGCCTCAGAAGAACCCATTACAATGATGTCCCATGTCAGGATTGCGACGCGATCACAAGATTATGGTAGTAAAAATCCTGTTGGTGGTAAAGAAGCAAAATCTTCTAATTCAAACACATCAACTACACCTCCTCCTAGTTCCGGTCCACTACAGATTGAGAAACCCAACCCTGACTTAGTAATCAAACCACTTGCTAAAGGTGTACTTTGGAAATCAGCTTTCAATCCATATGCGAGAGCTGCTTAGAATTACAACATTGTTTAAGACTTAACTATTTCTCCTTCAGCAATGTTAGCTTTGGAAGTGCTGCAATCGTGCCCAGCACACCGTAAATTACTATTGTCTGCTATAGGAGCTGTCGATATTCAGGATTTGAACCTAATAATCTTTGATTTAGAGAATAGTACACCTCGCCTACCTCATCAAATGGCTTTCCAGATTCCAGTTTTAGTCAAAAACAGACCTTGCTTTCGGACTGTGATTGATGAAGGCGCTTCTACGTGTATTATGTCGATTTAGTGTTGGAAATCGCTTGGTTCTCCCATGCTCAATCAGTCTCCGACAATTCTAAAGGCTTTTGATGGCCGAGGGTTCCATCCTTTTGGTATTTTGTAGGATTTACCTATAGGGGTTGAAGGCAAAACCGTAAATCTAGATGTGGAAGTGGTTGATGCCCCTCTAGATTACAACCTTCTCCTGGGTCGCAGTTGGTCTTATGCTATGACTGCTATTGTTTCATCAGTTTTTCAGCTTATTAAGTTTCCTCATAATGGAAAGATCGTTACAATAGACCAGCTGACTTATTTCTCATCCGACCTAGCCTCTACAGATAGTATTTAGCACATCAGTAAAACGACTATCCCTTACAAGGATGTTGGCGTAGGTTTGATTAAAGATTCTGGTTTACTAGGAACTTTTTCCTTCCCTCCTCCTAACGTATTGCCTTCTATTGCAACTATTCATATCATTTCATCGAATACTGTTACTTTTGATGATCCTTAGATCGTACCTTCTGATTATAAGGTGGATTCATTTGGTGGTGCGATGCCTTTGAGTCCCTTTGCAATTGCATATCAGGCTGTGCAGTCGTTTTCTGATCCCTGTTCAACTGAAACTGATCTTCACCTTATAATTGTTGTCAGTCCTTTCGCAAAGTGGGGTATTGAATTTATTACATGTAACCCTCACTCAACCGGGGGGCATGCGTATATTATCCTAGCGGTAGATTATTTTACTAAGTGGGTCTAGGCGATGCCTACATTTTCGGCAGATGACAAGACTGCTGCAACTTTCGTATTCAATCATATAATTGCTAGATTCGGTGTTCCTCAAGTTATTATTACTGATCATGGAAGTCACTTATGAAACATCATGATGACTGAACTGATAGATCAACTCGGCCTGCGCCACGATAGTTCCACTCCGTATTGCCTGCAGGCTAATGGTCTAGTTGAATCTATCAATAAAGTTTTAGTCACTATGATCAAACGAATCATTGGTATTCATAAGTCGAATTGGCATACCATGCTATTTTCAGCACTTTGGGCATATCGGACCTCAGTAAAAACATCGACTGGTTTCACTCTTTTTCAACTGGTTTATGGTTTGGAAGCAGTGTTACCTATTGAATGCGAAATTTCGTCATTACAATTAGCCATAGAATTACTTCCAACTACTTCTGAAGAGGAGATACATTTTTTGTACTTAGCTCAGCTAGATGAGAATCGACGCACTGCTGCAATAGCAAATGAGACTCATGCGAAACGAGTGAAAGCTCAGTACGACAGAAATGTTACACCTCATAATGTTTCAGAAGGAGAACTAGTTTTACTATATGATCAAGCGAACAATAAGCTAGGGTTGGAAAATTTGTACCTATGTGGCATGGTCCTTACATTGTTAAGCGAAAGCTGGCAAAAGGGGCTTATGAATTGATAGATTTTGACGATGTCTCTTTGGGTAAACCTAGAAATGGACTTTAACTGAAGAGATATTATGCTTAAATTCTGTGTGAATATTTTGGTTAGATTAGTTTCTTTATAGCTGGTGTGTTTTAGATTAGAAAAGTGTGCCCAGTTTAGACAGTGCTCTTATCATTATTCCTGCTTATCTCGATTTTACTCTTGATATTGCAGATTTTGACATCTCTTCAAACATACATTGGTTTTGCTAATGGTGCTTGTTGTAGTACATGGAACATTTCTTCTGCAGCTTGGGTTATCTATTCACCCTCTGACGAGTTAGTATCTATGCATGGGGTAAGCCTCGGTCAAACAACGAATAACATTGTAGAGTATAGTGCAGTGATTGAGTTATTATCTGAATCCATCTCATTTGGGATTCGGAGTTTGATTGTTAGGTTGGATTCTGAACTCGTTGTATTATAGCTTAACAGGGTTTATGCCATTAGAAATCCAGTGTTATTAAGGTTATTTTTTAGAGTTCGTCTCTTGGAACGTGAATTTGATTACACTGAATATCAGCATATTCCAAGACATTTAAATACATTAGCAAATGTAGTTGCTTCTAGTATGATAAATAGACATTTGCAATAATCAAAATAGTAAATTTAATAACATTCGATAACATGTTACACGAGATAGCCGGTAATAATGATATATCATAGCATAGAAGTGTGTTTCAAAATATACATCGTCTTCGATCATAGGTTGAAAAACACCTTATGATCGACAAAAATGATAATACAAAAAGACAAAAATGTCATGAGTCTACAAATCGATCATCCTATCCCTGGCAATGTTTGTCTAGTCAATTTAACGTCTTAAATTGCTCTACATAAATTATCAATCCGGGTATTGTAAACTGATAAAGTGTGGTGCACCATATGTGCTTAGTTAACCTTTTTCTTACTTCGTTGTTTTATAGTTTATGTTGTTTTTGGGGTTTTGTTCTTGTTGGTTTCCTAAAGTGTTTAACGCAAATGGAAATCCTATTCTAAGGTCTTAAGAATAATTTTAAAGGTCAAGTATGGATGTAGATTTCAAGACAAGGTTTATGTCCCTTATGGTAACTTCCAACACTTAGCACTTCAAAAGATCTCAAAACATGCTATTGATAAAATTAATACTTGAACAAGAATGTAAATATGTAGCTACTTTCAAAGAAAAGATGAAATGCTGATAATGAAATCATTATCTCTGCTGCCCTTCTAATTACAGAAATAAAATCTAAACTATTGCACTCAAACAAACCAAAAATTGTAGACTAACGAAAGCAAGATCAATTTATTTCACTTATAATCCGATAGCTAGCTAAGTAGCTTTTCCGGGTTAATCCATGGCTCTGGAGATAACGTCAATAACATGAAGAATTGATATCTAAATTACCTAATTGCAAATGAAAGTAAAATCAAGTCACTTCACTTATAATCTGATAGCTCGCCAAGTAGCTTTTCGGGGTTAAGCCATGGCTCTGGAGATAACATCAATAACATGAAGAACCCGATATCTAAATTACCTACTTGCAAATGAAAGTAAAATCAAGTCACTTCACTTATAATATGATAGCTCGCCAAGTAGCTTTTTAGGGTTAAGCCATGGCTCTGGAGATAACGTCAATAACATGAAGAACCTGATATCTAATTGCAGAGATGAAAGTAAAATAAAATCACTTCACTCATAATCCGATAGCTTGCCAAGTAGCTTTTCGAGGTTAAGCCATGGCTCTGGAGATAACGTCAAATGACATGAAGAATTTGATATCTAAACTAACTAACAACAACAAATAAATAAGACTGAAATCAAAGCATAACTGAAATTGAAAAGCTTAAGAAAAAGTTCAGCATAGAGGCAAATCTCATGTCACTATTTGATACAAAAACATGTAAAGAAAAACTAATCTACAATCAACCGGTTGAACACACTTGCATGAATTAAAATTTCATGAATGGAAACTCTAATTTATTAAACTTGAAAGCAATCAAATGACATAATGAAATCAAAGCAAAATTACAAATAAAATCTACTCTACCTTACATTCTAATGTGCTCCATAACATCTACTTCACATCTCCTTCCATGTTGAGAACATTAAAGCTTTATTCAAATTTTTCAAAATTGTAAAGTACAACAAAGCTCTCCAAAGCTTTCCAAGGCCATCAAGGAAGAACTACAAACTCCAAGCTAAAGAACTAAAAAGCCAAGCTAAGCTAAGACTAACAAGCTAACAAGCTCTAAACTAACAAATGAAGGAGAGAGATCTCCTATTTATACAAAAAGATGAGAAGCCATCTCATTAATGAGAGTCCATGAATCTCTCCCTCTACTTCTAGAGTCCTAATCAAAATAGGAAATGATAAGACACATGTTTTTTTAGAGTTTCAATACAATTAGGAGATGTGACACATATCCTTATGATCCCCTGATTCTTTCCACTCAAATTCGAATTTGGCCTTAGAGTGCCACATAAGGGTCTTCTAGAAGCCTCCTTTTGACCTACACATGTCAACAATCTCAAACCACTTGTTAGGTATAAGCATATGCACATTATTTTCTAATTTTTAACCACAAATTCACTTAAAAAGGCTAAAAATTAATAAAATTTGGAAAAACATAAATGTGGCCCAATGATAATGAAAGTGGGATGAATGTAATGACATAGTAGTGAAATGTAGGTGATATAATGGACATAATAGTGAAAGTGTAATGGAAATAAATGACATTTTCAAGACCCAACATACCCCCCAACTGAAGTTATTGCATGTCCTCATGCAACATATATTACATTAAATCTTTTTATCCTTGAGCTTTGGCTTAACTTTGCATGATATCATTTGATAACTTCATATTTTTGCAAAGTGTTTTACTTGAATTGCAACATGGTTGGTTCTTGTGTTACAACCAATTTTTTTTTGTTGTTGTTGCATTCTATTTTGATCTTTGAACTTTGCATAATGATATTTTGATTATTGTTTGCAAAGTATATCTTTATTGGATTGCATGATGGTTGGTTCTTGTGTGACAACCATGATTTTGTTTGTATCCAATTTATCCTTTAAGCACTTTTTGAAAATCCATTGTATGCTCATAATAACAATGTAATAGTTAATATATGTTGGAAGTATGTGGGCTCTTGAGTATGATATGGACATGGCAAGATATGAAGATGAATTTATTCCCCCCCAACTGATGGTATTGGCAATTTTATGAAATGAGGAAGAGAAATGTTTTTCCAACAATTATCATTCTAGATTTTTATGGAATTCTATGGTCAAAAAGTTATAAAATGACGTATCTTAACTTACCATTTGGAATGGATGAGTTGTATGTGTGGTGGCTGCAAAATTCTGATCATATTCTTCTTCAAGTGGCTGAACAAGAAGAGTCATGGATAAAGAGTTAAGATGATTTTTTATTGCTTCTACTAAAACTTGTTGAATCTGCTCCAAAATGCTGAAAATAATAGTTTTCATGTCTTCAAAACTCATTGGCACAATTCCTACTATGTGAAAAAAATGTTCTGATGTCGAACATAGCAAGAAATTGTTGACTTAGTGGCCATCAATGGATGCCACTAGTCAACACGATAACTCTCACCATTGATGACAATGAGAGTCAAGATGCCCAAACACATCTTGCTAGGTACGAATGAATTTGCCAATGTCGAGTCACCTAGAAGATCTAATGAACAAGGGACATTATTGTATTCCCATTGTTTGTCAGCATGAGGACTTGCCATTAAGGCATGCAAGCCTCAAGGTGTCTTTACAAGGAACTTAGACTCAAAGGACTATGGACTCAATAATTTGCATTGAAGCAGGGCTTATTTGCGAAATGAAAATGACAAGAAATGGAAGATGAAAATGAAAGATGGAAATGGAGAGTAGAAATGGAAATGGGAAATAAGCATGTGAATGAGCCTCTTGCTTTTATTTGTGGGTTATGAATGGACAAAAAGAGATGGAAAGTGTATGTGAATGTAAATGGAAAATATGAAGTGAAATGAGGTGAATGGTTTATTATGAGGTATGGATGTGATGGAGACAATAGTATCTGAAAATTTTTCAAGTGTTTGGATCTGATTTTGCATCAACATATTTCCTCTTTGTTGTTGATCATCCTCTTATGAAACAAATTGGTCTCTTAGAGAGATACCATTCTCTTATAGTCATTTGTCCTTCTTCCTGGAACCTGCAAAAAAACTAATACTTCTTCTGCAATGGAATGTAAGATTATTAAAGGAGAGATGTGATCAATCTCTCTAGTTATGATATTTACACACAAAACTAAGAATTTGTATTAATGAAACAAGTTCTCAAAGGAAAAATCAAAAGAATTTATACCTGCTTTGGAATTGGTGCCCCAAGTTGAATGTTGCTTCTTTTCAGCAATTTATTTCATTATTTGCCATTTCAAACTCTAATGATGGATTTTTCATTGTGTAGATCTTGTTGATATCTTTCCAACGATACTTGAATCATTAAAATCTGATTTTGTATGAGAAAGATAGGCTGATTTGAACAATGAGATTTTTTCGGCTGTGGAATTAGAGAATAGCTGCGGAATTGGACTTTAGCTGCGAAATGTGCACTGTTTCTGTAGCTAAAAATCTTGAATAAAAAGTTAGCCATTCATCTTTCATCATCAGTCCAAAATTAATCAATACCTTCAGAAAAGTGAGCAAATAACTTATTCATTTCATTGATTCAAAATTATTAATTTTTTTCTTGACATGCGGCGACTTAGTGATAACACACACTTTGAATTTCCTTTGACCAGGGTATTTTTCATCGACTTGGATCAAATGAATAGGACACCATCCATGTATTGACATTTTCCCAGCTACCCATGTGGTTTGTTTCATCTCTTGACACCTATAACCTATAGAAGTATGAAAATGGCTGCGGAATTGCCAGTCAGCTGCGGAATCAGGTTGCATTCTATAGCTAAAAGACAACCAACCATTTTTTTTTTTTTTTTGAGATATACCCGAAGTGTCACTTTCCTACTACCATCTGAATCATAAACCTTGAAGATGAATTCAATCTTTTGGTTACTTAGCAATTAGGCACGGGAACAATTTTAGAGCACTTCGACTATCAAAAAGATGCTTATGCAAGAGTGCAAGGATGCAAGAGCTAGTATGCAAGAATGATAGATTATTTTCAAGATCAAACAAAAACCAATGATTTCAAGAATACAATTATAATGCACTAGACTTTGATATGATTCAGATCAGCCCACAATTAGCATGCAAACAGTCCCAAAATCTCACTTGAAAAACAAACAAGATAATACTTATTGAGCCTTTAAGTGTATTAGGATTATCATAACTTATTTTCAGGACCAAACTTCGAAGATTACACTGTTGTAGTAGTTATATCAGACTTCTGAAATACACAAGACTACCAAGGAAAATGAGCAACAAAGCTTCAACTTATAGTTTTATAAACAACTAAAGGCACATCATGATAAAACCTCCACTCCTTCCAGTTTCTAAATCATAAAACAACCCATTTCCCTTTGTTGTCATGCTTCTATTTTCTATTGTTTGTGCCCTGTCCATTGTAAAATATGGACGATCATCTGGATTGGCCAATTTTGTCTACCTCATTCACATTTTCACCAGTGAGAAATTGAAAGTACCATCTAAATCATACGGGGCTAGAAAGAATTGCCGATAGCACAGGATTGCCATCGTCATGCTGCGAAGAGTGGATAGAAAAACAATGCAGAGTTTTGCAGCGTGGCCCTGACAGTCAAAAATATTAATCTCAGCAAGATATAATAAGACATATCCTAAGCCTGCAAATGACTCTTATGCCCTTCATATTTTAGTGAGTAAATACGTCGAGCATCATAGGTATAGCCGTTAAATAGATCAATCGGGAAGAGTCGTATTTGATTCGGACACGTCTGACAGGTGTGATGAAGTATGAGTTTATTAAAGATGGGAGGCATGTAATCAAGTTTTAGATGCCAACACACAGTTGATTCCTAATTAGAATTCCCTTCCTCAGGCACGCTGAATTAAATCACAGCCTGTTCATTAAATAAAATTCGTTTTTCTTCACGCGGCCGACAAAAGAGGCTTCAGAGAACTGAAAAATTCTCTCATACCACCACGAATTTCTTAAAACGATTTCTGGGTTATCTAATTGACCCTACTGCCGAAAAAACCCATGTTATATGTTTTCCAAATCCGCCTCTGTTTGGCCAAATCATGCATTGAAAGTTTGATGTTTTTCTCTGTTTTGCGTTTTTCCTGAATTAACATTTTTACTGTTCTGCATTTTTACGAATTGTTGCATTCGGCCTGTAAAATCGATTTCAGGGAAAAATTATTTTCAGATGCAATCAATAGCAAATGAATTAGTCAGTTTCAGGGAGGGGACGCCGTAAAAATGTTTCCTATCATATTAAGCAAGTGCTCTAAATAATGAGATCTATTCTAGTTGGAGCAGCTCAGAAGTTTGTTTCAAATGCTTGCCAAAGAAATAGATGGGAATCTTATAGCGGATTCAAATTTGATGCAAACCTTTGTGAGGTTGGAAAAGAGTTCATGTTTTGATCTTCAGAGTAAAAAAAGCCATCCTCTTTTTTTTCGATTGGTCCTTGAGATAAGATCATGTCGTAGGCCAAGACCAAAGTCATAGTCATTTCTGTGCCTCTGTATGAAGCACCAATTCAAGACTGAGAGCGGCATTATAACAAGCAGTGCAATAGAGAAACCCAACCCAATTTTAACACTAACAGATAAGCCACGCTTTTTCCAAAAGTATGGACAATCTAGTAGAGATGGCACTACATAAAGGCCCTGATTTTCTCATAAATGTTAGCAGGCATCTCCATATAGGTATGGTCTCAGTTGGGATGTTCCGGCTGAACGAAGGATTTTCACTAACATTGGCCTGCTGCTGCTGATTACAAGAGTCAGGAAAACAACTAGAGGAGGCTTTTGCAGATTTTTTTATTATTATTATTATTATTTTTTAAATGTTTTTGCAGGTTCGTTTTAAGGCCAAAACTTGAACAGGGATGCAGATTTTCTTATTGATGCCACAGTGAAAGCTAGGATTCAAGATAGCCATAGATTGTTTTCCTTTTTTTTCTTCTGAAATTGTGAAATTTATAAGAAGGATTAATGATTTTCAACTTCAAGCAGCAAAGACTTCAAGTAAAATATACTAAAAACAGGACTTTGACTGATGTCTTAAGTTGATTTTTTTCAATCTGGGCTGGGTGACTAGGATAGGATCCATGTCGGGACAATTCTGGAAATGCCCATATGGTCAGTTTCTTTATTGGATGCCTGTAACCTGCTAAACCTTGAAATTAGCTGCGGAATTCACAATTAGCTGCGGAATCAGGCTGCATTCCGCAGCTAAGTTGAAAAATCTTGTTAAAACAGGACACAGTGTTTTGAGGACCACTACAAACCATAACCAGTCAATCTTGGATAGTTGAACCTATCAAAGCAGTTGGGTTTCATTTTTTTATTTATTTATTGAATCAATTGAAATGATGAAGTTTATTTTGTCTCCTTTTTTTTTAACATAACAATTCTTTTTCTGATCCTCTAGATCACACAAAGTGCAGGAGGAGAGCATACTCAAGAATTATTAATTATTATTTTTTATAACAATTCTTTTTCTGATCCTCTAGATCACACAAAGTGCAGGAGGAGAGCATACTCCAGAATTATTAAAATTTGTTTAGATGTAAGAAATAAGGTCTCCTAATTACACATCCCCGGCAACGACGCCAAAATGTCTAGTCAATTTAACGTCTTAAATTTCTCTACATAAATTATCAATCTGGGTATCGTAAACTAATGAAGTGTGGTGCACCATATGTGCTTAGTTAACCTTTTTCTTACTTCGTTGTTTTATAGTTTATGTTGTTTTTGGATTTTTTTTCTTGTTGGTTTCCTAAAGTGTTTAACGCAAATGGAAATCCTATTCTAAGGTTTTAAGAATACTTTTAAAGGTCAAGTATGGATGTAGATTTCAAGACAAGGTTTATGTCCCTTATGGTAACTTCCAAAACTTAGCACTTCAAAAGATCTCAAAACATGCTATTGATAAAATTAATACTTGAACAAGAATGTAAATATGCAACTACTTAAATCAAACAAAAGATGAAATACTGATCATGAAATCATTGTCTCTGCTGCCCATCTAATTACATAAATAAAATCTAAACTATTGCACTCAAACAAACCAAAAATTGCAGATTAACGAAAGCAAGATCAATTTACTTCACTTATAATCCGATAGCTCGCCAAGTAGCTTTTCCAGGTTAAGCCATGGCTCTGGAGATAACATCAATAACATGAAGAATTGATATCTAAATTACCTACTTGCAAATGAAAGTAAAATCAAGTCACTTCACTTATAATCCGATAGCTCGCCATGTAGCTTTTCGAGGTTAAGCCATGGCTCTAGAGATAACGTCAATAACATGAAGAACCTGATATCTAAATTACCTACTTACAAATGAAAGTAAAATCAAGTCACTTCACTTATAATCTGATAGCTCGCCAAGTAGCTTTTCAGGGTCAAGCCATGGCTCTGGAGATAACGTCAATAACATGAAGAACCTGATATCGAATTGCAGAGATGAAAGTAAAATCAAATCACTTCACTCATAATACGATAGCTCGCCAAGTAGCTTTTCGGGGTTAAGCCATGGCTCTGGAGATAACAGCAAATGACATGAAGAATTTGATATCTAAACTAATTAACAACAGCAAATAAATAAGACGGAAATCAAAGCATAACTGAAATTGAAAAGCTTAAGAAAAAGTTCAGGAGAGAGGCAAATCTCATGTCACTATTTGATACAAAAACATGTAAAGAAAAACTAATCTACAATCAACCGGTTGAACACACTTGCATGAATTAAAATTTCATGAATGGAAACTCTAATTTATTAAACTTGAAAGCAATCAAATGACATAATGAAATCAAAGCAAAATTACAAAATAAAATTTACTCTACCTTATATTCTAATGTGCTTCATGACATCTACTTCACATCTCCTTCCATGGTGAGAACATCAAAGCTCTATTCAAATTTCTTCAAAATTACAAAGTACAACAAAGCTCTCCAAAGCTTTCCAAAGCCATCAAGGAAGAACTACAAACTCCAAGTTAAAGAACTAAAAGGCCAAGCTAAGCTAAGACTAACAAGCTAACAAGCTCTAACCTAACAAATGAATGAGAGAGATCTCCTATTTATACAAAAAGATGAGAAGCCATCTCATTAATGAGAGTCCATGAATCTCTCCCTCTACTTCTAGAGTTCTAATCAAAATAGGAACTGATAAGACACATGTCTTTTTAGAGTTTCAATACAATTAGGAGATGTGACACATATCCTCATGATCCCGTGATTCTTTCCACTCAAATTCGAATTTGGCCTTAGAGTGCCACATAAGGGTCTTATAGAAGCCTCCTTTTGACCTACACATGTCAACAATCTCAACCCACTTGTTAGGTATAAGCATATGCACATTATTTTCTAATTTTTAACCACAAATTCACTCAAAAAGGCTAAGAATTAATAAAATTTGGAAAAACATAAATGTGGCCCAATGATAATGAAATTGGGATGAATATAGTGACATAGTAGTGAAATGGAGGTGATATAATGGACATAATAGTGAAAGTGTAATGGAAATGAATGACATTTTCAAGACCCAACAATGATCACGATAAGAAGCCACTACTCAGGCCACCCTATATAGGAACCTCCTACAAGGTCCTGGGACCCCAATCACATATCTCTGTAGCCTAAGTGGAATATCATCTATATCAGTCTCTGGAATATCTAGTGTCAAGCGCTCTAGATGATGCTCCAAGTCGGTTAGGATCTCTGCTGATTAGTCCTGTGGGGCTGGTGCTGCTGCAGCTGGTTGTCTCCTCTCGTAAGGCTGGAGAGCAGCTGGTCGTCGTGGACCCACATCTGCATTTAAAATTTTGATTATCAGTTTTGGACGATTTAAAAAATAAAAATTAAAAATTAAAACTTAGAAAGTGTTGAAAATGATTTTACCTGAATCATCCCATTGCTCTCTTGGTGGAAGAATCATGTCTGGGTCACCGCGATAATCCATCCCGGCATATGGAAAATCCTGAATCACAAAAAGTTGGTTGTTCAACCAACGAAAATACTCAGGCAGAAATCGAACAACCTTTGTACCCTCCTCAGGGTGATGGGCCATCAAAGCAACCCAGCGAACTATCCTAGGCTCTCGAGGAAGACCAACATCAACAGGAATATGCTATGGGGCTAACATGGGGATCCTCTCTAGAGCAAAGTTGACTACGATAAATCCATATCCAAAGTTCTTCAGCTGTCCATTCTTTGCTCTGGTTAGTTGGCCTTTCACATTTTCCAACACGCCTCACACCAGTTGAATATGGTGCCTCGAAAATAGTCTACAACCATCTGCATCTGGGATCCAGCAGCCACATGTAATGTTGCACTCCCATATAGTCTGGTAACAATGAATGCAATAACTTTAAGCTCAGGATGGCTGATAGTTTTAATATCAATCCATTTTTCCTTTGTTTGATCATCACAAAACTCTAATCAGAGACTAGCGACAGACTGGCCACCTGGCCTAGTCCCGAAAAGAGATAATTTTTCGCCCCTTTTGGACAAACCAGTCAAAAAGTATATGTCCTCCAGCTCGATTTCGAGCCGGTGGCCACCAATCACGAAGCACTGGTCCTGTGTGTTCCATCTGTCTACCAGCCATTGCAAGAGGTCTACTTGGGCCCTCATGCCCTGTATGCCCCAAAACTTAAGCAATCTGCCTGCAATGTGGGCATATGATTCAATGCGGAAAAATCTACATCCTGATGCTCGCGTTCTCGCCAAATAAGCATAGGTCTGAATAGGTTGTGAGCAACAGGTGCAGACCCACGAATTTTTCCTTTATAGAAAAAAGTTGGGGTCAGCAGGGGCCGCGTGTTGCACCTGCAAACCCCCGTGAGCGACTTTCTAAACCTATTTTTCTTTCAAAAATCAAATTTAAAGCCTGAAAACAAAATGTAAACCGATGAAATGCAAGTTAAGGAGGACGTGGATTACCTGGAGCTGATGATTTTCAATTCCGACGGATGGATTTTCTAGAATCTTCATAGGAACTTTTTTACCCAAAAGCTCTCACTTCTCACTCTGAACTCAAATGGTAAAAATGAAGTTAGAAAAATCCTTGTTATAAGTTTTTTCGAATAAATGAATTTTTAATTTATTTATTTTTCACTTTAAAAAGGTAAATTTTTAAAACATTTTTATTTATCTTAAACAAGTATGTGTAATGTTTTGAGTTTTTGTGCAAAATATTGGATTTTTCGGGGAAATTGATCATTTTTCAACGAAAAGCATACTTTTATCACTTTTTCGGACTCTTTCAAAAATTTACGAAAAAGCGAAACATTGTAGTCCTCTTTAAGCTCTTTTTAGACTCTCGAAAATTGAAAAGATTGGTGAGCACTTGATTGTTCGAACTCGTTAAAATAAATGAATAATTGTCCCTTCAATATAAGTTTACCCCTTTTATGGACTGAAATGGACTATTTACGAAAAAGGTATACATTGACTAATTATGGTCAATAGAGTACTCTTTAAACCCTTTTCAGACTCGTTAAATATGAAAAGATTGTTGAGCGCTTGTCTTTTCTACCTCATTAAAGTATTGGAAATGTCATCCCTCCTGTATTATTTTATCATTTTTCAGACCTGAGGGATTATTTTACGAAAAAGTACCCCCATGGAGTTTTTTAAAGTTTTTCTTCTCACTCCCTAAAATTGAAAAACACTGAGTTTTTCCTATATTGGACTCATTAAAAGTTAACAGTAAAGGACCTGTTCAATTTTAAATAGGAACGCACCACTCCTTCTTAGGGTTCGAATTTTAAACTAAGTTGGACTCATCCGAAGGATGAGCTTATAAACAAGCAATTTTTATCCTCCTCAAGCTTGTCAAAAATAAAGAGGTACTTGCTAAAAATGGTGGGGGAAAAGAGAGAAAAATGAACCTATTTGTTACACTTTGTTTTGTAAAAAGCCGTTAACCACTCTTGAACACGACACGTTTTGTTCACCTGGGTTGGGAAAATTCTTTGCCTAACAGTTAATCAAATCACATTGAAAGTCTTCAGCCGGTTTCTGGGTATTAGCTTTGGGTCAATTGTCACCAAGCCATCTGCAGTGTCGTTATGTGTTCAAGAGAACAGTTCAAACAAACCATTCATTTGCAAAATATCTGTCATCCATTTTGACCATCCCTGAGTCAGTCCTTGCCAATATATTTCTTCAAAACTTGATCTATGATTTCGTGTTGTGGGCTTGCCTACGACGGATCGCTTTCTATCGACATCAGCTCATTATCTAGGAAGTTGATCTAGAGATCGTCAGTACCTTGAAAAATTCATGCCCCAATGGCAGTTTTCTCGCCTTCGACGATAGGTTGCATCAATGACCTTCGATCAAATGATTCTATGACATGTTCAACTTCAGCTCATTTGTTCACATTTCATGGATTGTACTAAGTACTTTGAGAGCCATTGACATTACCGGTGGTTTCTCTCACACTTGTTAACAGTTCACATCATTGACTGGTAATCAAGTGGTTTCTACCATGTTTGACTTCGACACATTCATTCACATGGATAGAATCGTACTAGTTCGGGAAACGGAAATCAAGACCCTGGATCTAGTTTCTACCATCCAGGCTGCGAGGAATTTTGTTATTCATTATACAGTGGACTATTCATAAATAGATGGATGCATACATATTGTGTCTTCACATGTCTATACTCTTGATGTATTACAAAATCATTCCTGTATCAGAACAGTTTAGTCAGTTTTCTAGTCAGTTTTGATTTGAGTATGGGAATGCCTACCTCAGCGATGATATGTCTACATATATATATTTTGCATTGAATTTTTTTACAGCTTCCGATTGGGGTGTCCACAGGATGATCCTTGAAATGATAAAGTACTTCACTCTTCATAAATGACAGACTCTATCTTCATCTATTACAGACTTCGCACTTTAGGGGGCAATCTGTTGCACTAAAAATTGTCACTTTGACATTCTGCTATCTGTGTGAGTTCATTACCACTCATACTTTCCCCCTCTGCAAGTCTAAAGCATCAATTCCTCATATCAAGCCTTGAAAATAAGAGAAAGCCCTCAAAAGGTCTTTAAAACTCTGGTTCCGCACTTTCTCTTTGTATTACCTATGGTCCCGCACCTAATGGTCATGTCTCCTGCGCACCTGACACTGTCTCTGTGTTAAGGGTGCGGACCCCTGTAAAAGTTAAAAAGGCATGAGTATACTCTAAAAAATTCACTTTCAGTCATTTCTAGAAGCTTCTGGAAGGAACCTTGAGGTGGCAAGTTCGCTCTCTTAAGGTTCATGCATCCCATACCTTAAGGAGCTAACCCCTTGATGTGAGGAGCTTATCCCTTTGAAGGAGGATTCTATCCCTTCATAGGTGGACCTGTAACCTCCTCCTCTACACTATAATAAGAAGCATTGGGCTGGTTACTGGAGAGGTTAGAAGCTGAATATTTTTGAGGTGAAATGTTGCTGGAACTTAGTCTTCTTTAGTTGATTTTTTATTAGGAGAGATTACATACCTCTAAGATCTCATTTGGAAGAGTGCAAGGCTTGTCAAAGTAGAGGAATTCCTATTTTAGACCCCAGGAAGAGCTTGTTCAAAAGGATGTAAGGTTCTTCTACTTCAAAGTTAATACAAATAAACTTGTTTTTCTCAATAAGCTATTGATTCATGGTTTATTTTATGGATTCCTTGATCACCATAATAGACATGATTTATAATATTTACTATGCAGGTGCTATTTAATGTTTGCTTGTTTGTGATTGCAGGTCCTCAAAGGTAACTCTTTCGAATGACCAGGGGATGACTACTATGAACAAGCATTGGATCTAAGGTAGGATCTTAACACCTTTGTAGTATTTATTTATAAATCACATATGTCTAGAGAAAGATAGGTTTGTTTGTCCGTTTGTTGCTAGACTATCTTCTGATACTAGGGAGATCGGCCTTGTCCGCAAGATCGATTTATCCGGCCAACACCTGATAATGTCAAGCACTGGCAGGTATTTGAGGATGACTAGAAGGTCAAGAAGTTTATAGAAGTAGTTGGGGAGTTCACAAGCTCAACTATTGATCAGGAAGAGGAAGAAGAGGCAGATCAAGAACCAACTTTGTGGGAGAACATGGTGGCTAGACAGAAGATTCTATAGCTGGAAGGGAATACTATTCCTCGTGGGCTAGTTCCACTAGAAAAATTGTTTAACCAAAATGATGTAGCCTCCAAAACAATGGCTCCGAAGATGGATGAGCAAGTAGAAAAGTGCAATATCGGCCCAGAAGATTGACCCTAGATGGCCAGACTATCAAAGGGAATCCCCTTACAATACAAACAAAGGTATTTAAATCTTTTCAAAATCTATAAAGATATTTTTTCTTGGTCTTATGAGGATTTAAAACCATTTGATACTAATATCATACAACATAATATTCCTTTGAAGAGTGGAGTAAAACCTTGTAAATAGAAGCTCCCACAAATTAATCCACTCCTACTCCCCTCTATTGAAAAAGAAGTGAGGAAACTTCTACAGGAAAATATCATAGTGCCTTTAAGGTACTCAGAATGGGTGGCCAACCTAGTCCCGATTCGAAGAAAAAAATGGGGAAATAAGGTTAAGTGTATATTTTCGTAACCTTAACAGGGTATCTTTAAAAGACAATTACCCACTACCCAAGATGGATTATATATTACAGAAGGTGTTGGGATCAGTTATAATGTCCATGATGGATGGATTCTCCAGTTACAACCAAGTGGCAGTCTACATTGATGATCAGAAGAATTTCTTTCACCACCCCTTGGGGTACTTTCATGTATCCTCACATGCCTTTCGGTCTTATGAATGACCGGGCCACTTTTGAGAGTGCTATGGATACAACTTTTGTAGGGGAGCAAGACAAGTTTGTGGTGGCATATCTAGATGACATCATAATATTCTCTAAGACTAATGAACAACACATCCTCCATTTGAATCCCACCTTCTAGAAATGTAGGAGGTATGGATTATCGTTGAATCCCAAGAAATCTGAGTTTTCCCTCAGTGAGGGGAATCTACCTAGAAATAATAAAGAAGTCCAAGTATTTTTGGGGAGAATCAATTTCTTGAGAAGGTTCATAACCAACTACATTGAAATAGTGAAAGGCATCACAGATATGCTTAAAAAGGAGAACGGAGTCAAATGGAGCCCTACCTCTCAAGATTATTTTACTAGAATCAAAGAAGCTTTTGCTGAGGCACCAGTACCAATCAACACTGATTACTCAAAGTCGTTCTATGTCTTTTCTTTTGCTTCCGCATACTATTGCTACAGTTTTGCTATAGAAAAATGAAGATGGTTATGAGCAGCCCATAGCCTTTTTCATTCAAGTCTTGAGGGATGTTGAGCTGAAATATGACATCTTGGAGAAGCAAGCATATGCACTAGTCAAATCTCTGAAGGCATTTTGAGTGTATGTGTTACACTTAGAAATTACAACATTTGTCCCAATGACGACGGTTAAGGATATCCTTGTACAAGGAGACAATGAAGGAAAAAGGGCCAGGGGGATAGAAAAGATACATGATATGAGCTAGACGTAAAGCCCACTAAGCTCATAAAAGGAAAAGTGTTTGTTAAGATTTTATCAGAGTCGAACTGCCAAGTTTTGGGAATAAACCTGATAATAGAGGAAGACATAATAGAAATCCAGTAGAGTGAGATTAAAACAGCAGAGCAAAAAATCTGTATTAAATATGAGGGGTTACCCTGGTACAAGAATATCATCCCTTATCTCTTGTTCCTGATGTGCCCACTAGGTATTGATAAATCTAAATACAGGACTTTGAGATTGCAAGCTCAAAATTATATTATATCTGATGGTCAACTCTACTAGAAGGACTCCATGGGAATGTTGTTGTTATGCTTGGTAGAAGGCGAAACCCAGAAAGTAATTGAAGAATTTCATGGAGGGGTTTGTGGAGGTCACTACAAGTGGAAGACTACAACTCACAAAATCCTCAAGGAAATATTCTACTCACTTACATTGTTTGGAAATTTTCATGTACAAGTGAGGGCATGCCATAAATGCCAAGTTTTTTTCTGAGAGACAAAAACTTTCTCCTTTTCCCCTAATCCCAATGCATGTGAAGGAACCCTTCAGACAGTGAGGATTGGACTTCATAGGATAAACAAACCCATCTTCTAGTGGCTAGCATAAGTGGATATTAATGGCCACGAATTATTTCACAAAGTGGGTAGAGGCCATCCCAACCAAAAATGCTACAGATTCAGTGGTAATCAAATTTATGGAAGAGAACATATTATCCCATTTTGGTTGTCCTGTCAAAATTATCACTGACAATGCTCAAGTCTTCAAATCTGGTAAATTCACCAGCTTCTGTCATAAGTTCAATATCATCATCAGGCACTCCATTGCATATTGTCCTTGGGGAAATGGTCTTGCTGAGTCCTCAAACAAAACTGTGGTGAGAGTGCTGAAGAATACCATCACATAAAATCAGAAAAATTGGGACTCCGAATGAAAATTTTCCCTTTGGGCCAACCGAGTAACTCCTAAACACTCCATTGGAAAATCACCTTTTGATCTTGTGTATGGTAAGGTTGTAGTATTCCCAATCCAATTAGCAATGCCAGTGGCGAAGTTACTGCAAGAAGATGAGGAGGAGCCAAGTGCTTTAACATGAAGGATAAACCAGCTGGTGGAGCTTAACGAAAAAAGGGAACAGGTGGGGACTAAATTGGGCAACTACCAGCAGAATATGAAATCCTTATTTGACAAGAAGGCCAAGCATCGACCTCTTCAACCGGGAGATCTAGTTCTCTTCAACCGGGATATCTAGTTCTCCGATGGGATGTCTGACGGGAAGAAAAGGTAAGAATGGAAAATTTGATGCATTGTGATTTGGCCCTTTCAAAATTTCAGAAGAAAAAGGAAACAATACTTACCTACTCGAGAATCTAGAAGGTGAATCGCTGGAGCTACCAGTAAATGGTCAGTTCCTTAAACTTTATTTTTAGAATTAAAAGGTACTGTCTTGCACTCATTTTAAATATTTGTGTGTATGTTGTAATTCTCATATGAAATTTCCAGTTTTTGTTTAAAAGTTCCACTTTCACAAAATTTTCATTTGTTTAAGAATACTCCATGCCCAATGGAAAGAAGACTACTGGTTTGCAGGTTCTTAGCACCTTGCCAATAAGGCACTGTCCCCAATTGGATCCAATGTTGTCACTCACCGCTAAATGAGTTTTCAATTGTGAAAAAAGTGAAAAATAGTAGTGAAGTTTGAACTCATCTTCCTAGGACATAGAAGTTTGAACTCATCTTCCCAGGACACAGAAGATCTCAAAGATTAATTGGACCCTCTCCATTGTATAGTGCTCAAAAAGGGCTTTCCGACGGTATATGGAAGTCTGAAAATGGACTTCTAGATCATAAGATATGGCATGTTAAAACTACCCTTAGAAAGCACAGAAAACAAGGAGGAAAAGGCAAGTTAAAGGCTCATCGCATTCGAAAATTGGTGGTTCTTATATGGTAGCAATGGGGAATGCAGTGAGATCAATGATCAGCTAATCGCCGATATCGGAGATCGGGTATTGGCGGGGTCCAAGGTCAAGCGATATAGCATATCGGTGGGTTAAAGTCGTGATCATCGATATCGCACTCCGAGAGCGCATCGTGAATCACTTATTGATGCTCAAGAGTTACATGGTTTAGGCTTATTGGCGATTGGTGGGTATAGGATATCAACTATTGGAAAATTGGCAGAACAAAGGGGTTTTCACTCCTTAAAACCTTGTGAGTTCGCAATTTTGCGATATAGTGTTAAAGCGTCGAGGAAGGCCGATTTCATTTAACAAAGGAATTCAAAGAAAAACCAAGGTTGGGTGGGCCATTTTCTCTCTCCTCCAGGGGGCACATGGTGGGATATCATTGGTCCTTATAGATGACATGGTAGCGGATGTCATCATGATGTGGCAGTATGGAAATGACGTGGCAGTACGAAAATCACGTGGCAGTATAGAGGACATGTGGCATGCAAATTCGACATTTTCAGGGGTCCTATGGGGCCATTTTCGAGTGACACGTGTCACCACTCATAGGGTGACACATGGCAGTGATGACATCACCCCCACAAATTGAGAATCGACGATCGCACAATACAAAGGCCCTCCTGCACTGAAGTCTTTCCTAGCCTGCGATTGCAATATGAGAGAGGCCCTTCTAGATGCGATATCCTATGTGTCACTCTTTATGAAAGTTTCGCATCTAGAATTAGATGGTGCGGTAAAAAGATGTAAAGTCCCTCCCTCTCTCATATTGCAATTGCGATAAAGTTGGTGGGCCCAGTCCCGCAGATCGACGATCGCAGGTGTCAAGGGGTGTTATCAAGGGCAAGAGTAATAAACTGTCGGTGTGCGGGATAATGTGTAACAAAGGAAAAAGACCACCGGAAAGGAGCCTGAAGGCCTCAGCACCCAAGGTCTAAGCCCCTAGTTATAGTCCCCAGTCATATGATAAGAAAATCAGAAAGGGGCTACACCATAAGGGACTTAAAGGGGATCATAATTCACGAAAATATAAAAATTTTAGTGTTAAGTACGAGCTCCTAGAAATCATCCATATTACACTATGATCGAATCCTTGGATATATCAGGGTGCCGATTGTGTTTCAAAGGGATTTTAGAAGGGAGGTTGAGTTGGCAGTCATTTCAGAGTTTGTTATCATCATTATGGTTGACCACTCCAGCTTAATGAAAGAGAAGGGATGAGACTGTTAAAGGCTGAAAGTGACCAGGAACCGGCTGAGATAGGATTAACCATGATTTAGCATAAACACGCCAGGACCAGAGGCTAGAAAATAAGAGTGGCATGAAGATATTTCTAGAGACCATCATTTCAGTTTCGATGGATTTTTTTTTTTTGTTATTTTGATCGTTGTGTTGTTATTCTGTTTTAATTTCAAGAAAGGCATCTCCATGTTGTAATAATTAGAGGATTGACACTGAGACATACAGTCATACAAAAAACTGTAAACTTCAACTTGAAGATATTTTTGTAATTGATTTCCTTTCCCTCTCTCTCCTTATTAAATGGAGGAAGAAACATTGGATAAAGGTTCTGAATTTGGTGGAAAAACTATATGTTCTTCTGAAACTGTATGGATTACAGATTTACATCTTTCTGAATATGAATGAAATAGTGGTGATTCCAACATTCGAGTATTACAATATGTTTTTTATTTATTAAAATTCCATCATGTTCACATTTCATCTCTAATTTCATGCAATTGTAGCTATCAAAAATATCTCTTATGCTCTTACAAATTCATTTGTGTTGACTAGTTCATACACATGTCTGTATGCATGTCTGACATTATATATTTAAATGTGCGCTTCCTTAATCATGGCATCCACTCCTCTTACATCCATATGTATATCTTTAACTCAGATAAGTATAGAACTCTTGATGTTTCAAGCTCTATTTGATGAGTTAGTCTTCTAATTCTCTTCTTTCATTACTCTGTAAAAGTTGATTAAACTGTAAGTCCTTGAATTACTTGGCCTCCACTAGTTTTTACCTATATTATTGTGAGTTTTATATGTGAAAGGATACCATAAATACATGGCTTATATCCTTAGATGAAGGAACCAACCCATGTTTTTATGTGTATATTTGTAATTACTATGTGTAGAATATGTATATGATGTCTTCGGTTTCTTGAGGATCATATAAGACACATAAAGATAGATGTTACCAGGCACTGGTCTTGTAAGCAATCCAAGGTTGTCTCTGGAAGTGACAACAATGGTCATGAAGACTGTAAAAGTGAAACCAATTATGTAGACATTCATATGGATGAAGAAGATACAACAAAGATTGTAGAGAGATAAGCTAAAGCCTATGTGTATGAAGTAGAGAAAGAGTATATAAATTCTTAAGAACTCCACTATAACATGGATGGTGAAGATGATGGTGAATTCCACTATGACGAGACAAATGTGGATTATGAATGCAAAGTGAGATGCGAATTGGTGAATTCAACTGCAGCTAATGAATTTGGCATAATTGAAATTGTTAATGAGTACATGCATGCTCAGATACCCCACCATAAACTGGATGAACATTATGTTAATGAAACTTGTGATATATCTTTTGAAATAGGGAATAATCGTGGAAATATGGAAAATGCCATGTCTGATGAAGAATTGAAAGTTGAAGTTGTCACTGTAGCAGCAAGTTATGTAGCAGTTGGAACTGCTCATGAAGCAGTGTGTGATGTAGTAGAATATGATTCTCAAGAAGAGGATAAAGTGTTTGAAGAGTTTTTTATGAGAATATCCACTGACGACATAAAAATGGAAGATAAACTCCATGAAATGGAAGAGAAGTTAGAGAAGGAAGAGGAAGAGAAGTATGTTCTCCCTATAGATCATAGTGAAGATGCTTTTGACATTGTTTTTTAATATGCAGGTGTTCAAACTAGCATGGGAGCTAAATTTGAAAATAAAGTTATTGATAAGTTTGATGTGGATTTGAAGCTCATTGAAGAATGGATTGAGAAGCCAATTAAACAAATTGATGATAGTCTTAAAGCAACAATTGGAATAAGATAATTAAATGAATTGGTGAACAAGAAAAATGAGAGTGATTATGATTTTACATGTAAGCGTAATGATGACCCTGATAGTGAAGATTATAGGCAAAAACTAGCAGTACCTAATGATGAAAGTAAAGAGTAATACATGGAATTTTGTGGAGAAGAAGAAGAAAATTTTAAAGAAATTAAATTTTCCTACGAGTTAATGTTATGATAGTAATTGAGTGATCAAGTGAAAACGATACATTGAATTTTGATTATAATCTTGATAATAGTGTGCATAATTGGCAGCATTCTATGAGTGAAAGAATTGTTGAAGAGGAAGCTATAAAAGACAGACTCAGACCAAATACAAGAGAAGTCAAAGAAAAATTGCAACAACAACAATTGAAGAAATATGGAGTCCTCGACAAGAAATCGTAGCAGAAAATGAGGCAGTTTCAACGATAGAGAATTTGGAAGAAATAAAAGAGAAAATCCAACATTGTAAATTTTTTTGAGTCATTGTCAGCTTAGTTGGGACTTAGACCAACAAAGATGTTTAAGTGATGAATGAGTCAATTTCTATTGTAAGCCTAGTAGGAAAAGTTGAGTCATGTTTAAGTTATGTTGAGTCATGTTAAGAGTGAGTCATATGGTCATAATTAAGAGGAAGTGTTGGAAATAATAATTACTTCCACATGAAGTGCAGTCTATATTAAGATTGTGAGTTAATTTGAGTCAGTGTGAGACATATGAGGCTAGAAGAGCCAAGAGCTGCAACTCAATAATTGTGTATGTGAGAAATATTTATCAATATAACTATGTTTTGCTTGTGTTAATTTTTATTTCCTCCTCTCTACCTTTCCATAAAAAAATGGAGAGGAAGATGACACTCAGGATTTATAAGAACTCGACCTTGAGGTAGAAAAGGGCAGTGAGGGTGCCGAGGAAGAAAAAATAAGGATTTGTGAGATTGAATAGGAATACAAATGGATGGAATATTGATTTCTTTTCTTGTTGCTGACTGTGGGAAAAAGGAGTGGTTGTGTCATTTCATATTTCCCCAAGTCCTTTCCTCAACCATTTATGTTCTCAACACTTTAGCTTTTCAAGTATTTCTTTTCTCTTGATAGATACATCCATATTTGAAATATTCTAATATATGATCTGTAATATGTTGCATGTGTTGGACCTCCTCTCCTCAGTGTTATTCATTCCCTCAAGCAGGAACATATTTCTAATGCTTCGAAAACTCTATGCTTTAGGATACTCTCTCTGATCAATGGTAATGTAGAGGACTATTTCAACTATGTAGGGAGAATCATCTTCTGATGGTCATGGGTATTATCATGCAAATATAATTCATAGTTCTACTAATCCATGGAAGAATCTTACTGTTGCCTATGCTGGCGATGGGTGAAATAAAAAGTTATCTGTGGTTGTAGTCATGTGTAACATTATATGTATTTAAGCTCCATATTCATGTAAATATTATATGTGTTGCAGTCAACCCAAAACCATCTATTTATGCACTTCTTCTTCACAGTGATATCATCTCTTATTTTAGCTAGTTCAAGTATATTGTTTGGATTTGGATGTAAATCATAGACTATTGATAAAAGTATTAAAAAAATGTCTATATTGTATTGAATAAATAACCAATTGTTGGGTCTCATTATATTAATTAACTGAATATGACGATGACTATTATGAAATGGTTATATTAGTGCCCCAAAGGATTTTTAATGAATTGAATCTAGTTATGCATTTGAACATATTGTGATATATTGCAAGTTTTTCAAGGCTACCATATATTGGGATATATTAAAAAATGATATTTTCCTCGTATACATTTTGTAATATTTTTCAAATATTTTCCAATGAATAATCTTATTATTTTTAATTATGCTAATATTTTATGGTATTTCCAGTTCAAAATGTCTTTTGATAGAATATTCATACTTTGTATATAAGTGTTATGTCTTGTTGTATGCTTGCAATTGAGCTCAACATTCTTACAATTTAGAGTTGAAGGTCGTAAGGGCTTCTTGTGCCCACTAGAATGGAGACTAATAACTATAACCAATGACTAAATGCAGCACCTTTCAAATGAATGATAGTCTACGTAATCTTTTGATTTTTTGTAGAGAAAAATCTAGATGCAAATTTATGTGTTCTGTTATTTCCTCTATGGTCATATGATTTCTTTATGCAAAGTTTATGTACAAGAATATTGAAGATTGGATTTCCAAACAATGCAAACAACACAACTAAATAAATTCTAATTGCACACCACAAAATAATTTTCACTTATTATTCAATCAAAAATATGATACATATATATAGTAGGAACTAGATCCAACTAATTCCACACGTGGATAGATATCTTGAGAGAATATATCAATAACCTCTCAACAAAATCCCAAGCCAACTCTAAACTCAAAACACTGCATTAATGGAAGCATTACCTCCAACACCCCATTTTAATGCTCACATTAAAAATAACAATACTAAAAACAAATACAATCCACATTCAAGTCACATTTGTCTAGTATGGTCTTCATCAACACTTACACCCACTCTGGAATCTCATAGACTTCACACTTTCTCCACCACAAATTCGAGCTACCACTTGACCCATTTAAAGTACAACTGCTTCTGACCATCAATGACATACTTGTAGAATTTAGGCTTCTTGACCTCTCAAAAGATAATTTCGATACTGAATTACTCTATTGACTTACTTCCATCCTAGTATTGTATTGAAATACATACTTCTAGTTATATATGTAAGCAGTTTGAACATTGAATGTATTCAATAGTCAATCATATAAATTACCTCTTTGAAAAACAAACAAACATAATGATTGATGTTCTTGGCTTCAGAGAACCCACTAGTCCTTTCTCACGTAAGCAAACTTAAAAATACACAATAACCTATAGTTCATGTTCCTATTTTCACATGACCTGTCAGCTTTATAAAAGAAGGTTAAAATAACCAAATCATTGATATGTTCTCATGGCACCATATACAATAAGAAGAAAGAATTTGAATTATGGTGCTTTCTTCTATAATTGGTTCTGCATCTTTTCGAAACCAACAAATAGAAAAAATTTCTTACATAATCACGTGTTAAAAGTCTCTAAAGTCATCCACAAACATTCATAAGTACCCTCTTCGAATTAATCAAAATTTACCACAACTTCAATGTGGATCTAGTTTACAATTCACCACCAACAACCCAAGCTTGTCAACACTACCATCAGTGCCTTCTAAAACTAAGAAAATCACTAGTGCAAGATCATGTTCTAAAGCAAGAAGGGTTACATATTTGCAAAACTACAGTTTTGAGGGAAGATAATCCTGCCCAATTTGAGAACTCTTAACAAGTCATGAAACAATTAACGATCCAAATATTAGGGCCTACAATCACGCTCATTGAGCATGCAACACCTAATCAAAGACAATCATGTCACATCCCTATTACAAGGAGGGGACACATCACATACCACTCAACCGCAACAACAATTCAATATTCAAGTCATTGGAGACACATTAAGAGAGGTTATCAATAAGTTTTTGTCGCATACTGATTGAATCCTGCAATAAAATGTTGATTCGATTGTAGGATCCTACACATGAATCTATGCAACAAACACACTACATCTTCGCTCAACGATTGATCAAACCTTTTCTTTTGACAACAATAATCTCCAATCTGCAAACACTTAGACAAAGTAATGAATACACTCTGAAAATAACATTGCACTGATGGATACACCCTCCATGTTGTTGGGTTGTGTTATATTCTTTCCACGACTAGCTCACGCACGAGGAGGGTGGGAGATTCCCTTGTATGTTGCGTCAGGAGTTGTCGGGGGTTATGTAGGGGGGTGGTAGCCCCCCTGCATAGGGTCCAGGACAACACCCCAGGAAATTTGTTTTGGACCCTATATTAGGTGGGCGGACCTACCTATGGTTTTGTGCATGGATTTCGCACATGGTTTTGGGCATGATGGTTTTTGGTCCATGGTATTTTGTAGATTTGGTCAAGGGAACTACGGTTATCTTATAGTCCAGGGTTTATGGATGCTTCAACAGGTATATATATGTATTGTAACATTGAAAGGAATATAATAAAAAATCAATATGGTAGTCCCGGTTTTGGGATCAAGGGGAAAATATGTGTGTATACATGTTTTATGTTTTATGCTCTTGCCATTGTTTATTTTCTGTTTTTAAAATTCGTATGCAAGTAATTTATGTACGAGGTTAAAACCTACATTTGGTATCAGAGTTGTTTTGGCTTGAAGGGGATGCCTTTATTGTTGAGGGGTTTTTTCTCGGGCTTGTGGTAGACCTTGTTAAGTGGGAGATCTGTGGGATCGATTCTTGTGGTGAAAGAAGATGGCGAGTAGTGGAAAGATAGAGACTGAGAAATTTAATGGTCAAAGTTTTGAATTGTGGAAACTCAAGATGGAGGATCTGCTAGTGGATAAAGATCAGTGGATCGCAATAGATATGGGTACTAAATCAACAGTAATGTCAGCTGAAGACTGGGCGAAGTTGGATCAGAAGGCAAAGAGGATAATACAATTGTGTGTCTGAGATTCAGTGTTTCTGAATGTATCAGGGGAATCTTCAAAGAAGGCTTTGTGGGAAAAGTTAGGGACTTTGTACCAATCTAAGTCGATGGTGAATAAATTGTTCCTACGGAAAAGGTTGTATAACCTGAGGATGAAAGATGGAGACTCGGTGACAAAGCATCTGAACGCATTTAATACTGTGGTAAGCAGTTATTATATGTTGATATTAAAATTTTAGATGAAGATAAGTGCATCCATTTATTGTGTTCTCTACCAGACTCGTGGGATAGTCTGGTTGTTGCAATAGGTAGCAATGCAATTGCCTTGTAGTTTGATGAAATAGTCTCATCCTTGCTGTCGGAGGAAATACAGAAAAATATGGAGGGACAAAATGGTGATGCCTTGTCTATACAAGGATGGTCCCAAAACAGAAACAAAAATAAGTTCTCTAGTGGGAGATCTAAATCTAGAGGGAAATCTAAATCTCTAGGAAAACCTGTAAGGGTGTGCTGGAAATGCGGAAAGGAAGGGCACTAGAAAAGGAAGTGTAAATATAAAGCTCTTAAGAAAGGAAAGGGATTTGATGATGCTCCTTCTGTAAAGGCAAAAACCACCTCAGATGAAGGCGGGGATGTGTAGTTGGCTTCTTCTTCAAGTAAACATGTAGATCATGAGGCATGGTTGATTGAATCAGGTGCATCCTTTTTCACTTCACTCCCCATAGAGAGTGGTTCTGTGAGTATGAGAAATATGAAGGTGGTGATGTCTTCTTATGAGATGACAGGAAGGCTATAACTGTTGGTTGCGTAAAAGTCAAGTTGAAATTGTAAGGTGGAAGGATTAGAACACTTCAGTGTGTTTTGCATATTCCTGCATTGGCCAGAAATCTTATTTCTATAAAAAAGCTAGATGGTGCAGATGTAAAAACAGTGTTCAAGAAAGATACCTGCAAGATGGTTTAGGGAGCATTGGTATTGATGCGGGGAGTTCGGATTGGAACTATGTACAAGATTCAAGGTAGCGTTGTTATTGATGGGTGCAATAGTTCTGTGGTTCCTGAAAGTGGAGCAGAAAAGTTAGTGGTCTCTGGAGAAAAGACCATGCTATGGCATCAAAGGCTTGGACATATTGGAGAGAAGGGCCTTCGAATATTTCATCATAATGGTATGGTTGAAGGTATGTCTAATTTCTATTTGGATTTTGATTTCTGTGAAAATTGTGTATATGGGAAGCAAAATTGGGTGATTTTCCCCTTTGGTGATAAGAGGGTGAAACGAATATTAGAGCTTGTGCAAAGTGATGTGTTTGGACCGGTGTCGGTTCCATCACTGGGTAAGTTTGTGTACTATGTATCATTTATAGATGACTTCTCAAGGGATACATGGATATATTTCCTCAAGAAGAAATCTGAAATCTTTGACAAGTTTAAAGAATTTAAGGCTTTGGTGGAAAACCAGACAAAGAAGAAGATAAAGGTGTTGAGGACAGATAACGATGGAGAGTTTTTCAAGAAGGAATTTGACGAGTTCTGTAAGAAGTGTGGTATAGCACTACAAAATATTACTCCATACACACCTAAGTAAAATGGAGTTGCAGAAAGAATGAACAAGACGTTGATGGAAAGGGAAAGAAACATGCTCAGTGGTGCCATGTTAGGACAAGAATTATGGGCAGAGGCGGTGGAGACTATATGTTACCTGCTCAACAGATCAGCTTCATCAGCATTGGAAGTTAAGACTCCACAAGAGGTATAGAATGGTAAGAAACCTTCTCTTTCACATATGAGGGTATATGGATGTGATGCATATGTACACGTTCCAAAGGAAAAAGGAACAAAGTTGAATAGTAAATATGCAAAGTGCATCTTTATTGGGTATAAGGATGGTTTAAAAGGTTATAAGCTTTGGAACCCAGTAATAAGAAAGGTTGTGTACAACCGAGATGTGGTGTTTACAGAGGTGAAATATGTTATTAAACATGAAGTCCTACCAAAGAAACCTAAGAAGATAGAGCTTGAGCTAAAGGAGGAAGAATCAGACTCTACAATAGAAGAAGAATTAGAATATGAAGAGCCATAAACTCTGTCTATGAGAAGATCAGTTCGAGAAAGAAGGTAGCCAGAAAGGTATAGTCCATCTACCTTTTGTTCAATTTTTTCTTTACCTATTACTAATGATGATCCCAGAACTATGAGGGAAGCAGTAGATTCAGAGGATGGGAAACTCTGGAAAGATACCATGGTTGATGAAATGGCATCTTTGCACAAAAATAAAGCTTGGGATCTGGTGGAGTTGTCAGCTAGAAGGAAACCCATTCGCAGAAAATGGGTGTTCAAGAAGAAGATGAATGCAAAAAGAAAGGTGGAGAAATAGAAAGCTCGGTTGGTAGCAAAAGGTTATTCCCAGGTGCTGGGAATTAATTTTGGTGATATTTTTTCTCCTATTGCCAAGGTAGCTTCTGTTAGATTACTTTTATATTTTGTTGTTGCTTTTGATTTTGAGGTAGACTAGATGAATGTGAAGACAACATTTCTTCATGGGAATCTGGAAGAAGAGATCTACATGAAGCAACATGAAGGCTTTGCGATGAAGGGTAAGAAAGAACTGATATGAAAGTTAAAAAAAATCTCTATATGGGTTAAAACAGTCACCAAAGATGTGGTATCCGAAATTTGATACATTTATACACGAACTTGGCTTCACCAGAAGCAAAGCAGATCACTGTGTGTATTTTAAATTAATTGGCGACCATGTTATTTATTTGGTCTTGTATGCGGATGATATGTTGTTGCTTAGAAATGACAAAGAAATTATTTAGGATTTGAAGACCCAGTTGTCCTCCAAATTCGACATGAAAGATCTTGGTGTTGCAAACTATATTTTGGGAATGGAAATTAAATGAGATCGGGCAAAGAGGAAGCTCTGGTTAAACCAGAGGAAGTATGTTGAGATAATATTGCAAAGGTTTAATATGCAGGATAGTAAACCGGTGAAGGTTCCTATACCTGTAGGTGTAAAGTTATCTACTGAACAATGTCCCAAGACACGAGAAGAAGAAGAGGACATGTCCTGTGTTCCATATGAAAATGTAGTTGGTAGCCTGATGTATGCAATAGTTTGTACCAGACTAGACATTGCACATGCAGTGGGAGTATTCAACAGGTTTATATCAAAACCAGGGAAGGAGCATTGGACAGTAATGAAGCGACTTTTCAAGTATTTGTGTGGAACTAGTGATTATGGTTTGTGCTACCAAGGAAGACCAGGATTAGATAGAGTTTTGGACATCTGTGGCTTTGTTGATGCAGACTGGGCTGGAGATCTGGATCAAAGAAGATCTACAAGTGGGTATGTGTTTAACCTGTTTGAAGGTGCAGTCAGTTGGATGAGTAAGAGACAGTCTATAGTGGCACTTTCAACTACAGAGGCAGAATACATGGAAGCCACTCATGCAAGCAAGGAAGCAGTTTGGTTGCAGAGATTGTGTTCAAGTATGGGGTTAGTACATCAAGCTATAAGGATAGACTGTGATAGCCAAAGTGCAATTTTCTTGGCACAAAGACAAAGCACATTAATGTTCAATATCACTTTGTGAGGGATATGGTTGAGGACAAAAAGGTGTTGCTGGTAAAGGTGGACACTTTGAAGAACACTGCAGATGCATTGACAAAGTCTGTGAGAACTGAGAAGTTCCCTTGGTGTAGAGAAACAATGGGCGTTGCAGCGCTGGATTAATGACTAAGCTCTCTTGTGGCCCCATGTGGAAAGAAAACAACAAGTGGGAGATTGTTGGGTTGTGTTATATTCTTTCCAAGACTAGCCCACACGCGACACGGGGCGGGGCGGGGCGAGGCGGGGCAGGAGGCCCCCTTGTACGTTGCGTCGGGGGGTCACATGGGGGGTGGCTAGCCCCCCCTGCATGGGGTCCAGGACAGCGCCCCGAGAAAATTCTTTTGGACCCTATATTAGGTGTGTGAACCTACCTATGGTTTTGTGCATGGATTTCACACATGGTTTGGGCACTATGGTTTCCGGTCCATGGTATTTTGTAGATCCGGCCAAGGGAACTACAATTATGTTCTAATCTAAGGTTAATGGATTTGGGTTTATAAATGCTTTGGCATGTGTATATATGATTGTAACTTTGGAAGGAATATAATGAAAAATCAATTTGGTAGTCTCGGTTTTGGGATTTAGGGGAAAATCTTTGTGTATATATGTTTTATGTTTTATGCTCTTGCCATTGTTTATTTTTTGTTTTAAGAATTCGTATGCAAATAATTTTTGTACGGGGTTAAAACCTACACACCTGTAGCTCTACAAAACCCATTACAATTATACAAAGCAAGTTCCTCCGCCCTCCATACTACCCACTGATTCAACTTCCATATTCGATTGAATATAATAGTGGGTTCAACACTATGATGTGGATCTTGGCTAGTGTGTAACATAGATCTCAGCTACTCGACCTCCAAGTCAGGCCCTCACAACTCCTTCAGAGCACAGTCCTCGCTATTTGTGCCATGACATAGCCTTCACATTGATACACACAACTCTTATAAATCTATTCTTACATACTGAAATCACTTCAGATTCCCTATTCTTAGGCCCTCCCATAAGGGAGAGTGGCCCAAAAAGGCTCTGATACCAAGAAAAAAATAAAATATTTTTCACTTATTATTCAATCACGAATATGATACATATATATAGTTGGAACTAGATCCAACTAATTTCAAAACTAGGCAAAGAAATTGAGAGAATATCTCAATAACCTCTCAACAAAATCCCAAACCAACTCTAAACTCAACACAGAAACATTTATTTCCAAAACCCCTATTACCTACAACATGCACTACATCCAACGACACTTGTTTCTAAATAAAAAAAAAACCTAAATATATTATATATATAAAAAAAAAATAGCATACATCACTCTTGCCAACAACTCCATGAAGAATCAACCCCTTGGTTGCTAACATGGGCTTCTCCATGGGAAGACATAAAATACATGCTGAAATGTACTAGCATACGTTTTCTACCTCGTTATGAAAAGAAAATAGTAAAACCATAAACATCTTTTTCTAACAATCTGCCTCTGAAATGGAGTATATAACGAAGAGTGATAATGACACAGTGGTCAACAATTAAATATATAAATGAGATCATTCTATGACGCGAGTTTTAGATAAATGAGATATTTCTATGATGGAAGTTTCTCTGTTGTCACGCTCCGTCGTAGCAGCATGATACACATGGCAGGGGTGGCATTGTTAAGGAAAGTTAGAAATGAAAATTTCAATTATATATATAAAAGAGATAAGGATTATAGAAATTAATTTTGTATTAATTATATTTTAATTATAAATATTTATTTATTTGTTAATATAATATATTAAGTAAATATATTTTTTAAATTTTTTGTGATATATTAAAATTTTATTTTAATATTATTTTATTGGTGAAGAGAATTGAAATTTTATCAAAAGTCAATAAATTGAAATATATATATAAAATATATATGAATAATATAAAAAATTAAAAGCTATTCTAATTGTTTTATCTCATTAAATTTTTACTTTTGTAAATATTTTTAATTATTAATTTAATTAGTGAAAGTAATATTATGAAGTATTATACAAACCATAAATAAAAACCAAGATTCAAATTTTCTATAAATTAAATACTAACAAAATGAGTAATTACATTAATAGATATAAAATAAAATTATATATATATTTGTCATGGGCGTTGTTAATTTTTTGGTAAATTTGGTAGGACTATATCTTTATCATGTCTAACTTCTCATTATGATCTGAGATAGCACACGATTTGAACCCAATACTTCCGGTTTAGTGAAACTTCATTTCCATGACCATTTCCAATTAAACTACCCCAAGAGAAAATATTAAATTCAAATCTTATATTATGATGTATTTATTTATTTTAATTTTATCAATAATACAATACTAATAAACCATATATATAAAATAATATAAATATATTCTCCAAAAAAAGTCTCAACACTTCATTTAAGAAATGGAGTTGTCTTTAGTGCGACTTTTTGGAGATTCGAGTGATGGAATCCGGCAGAAAAATAAATTGAGGTTAAATCTTGATTTGTATTATTTAAAATGGTTTTTTAACTGCATATTTGGATTCAGCGCCCTGAAAAACCCCTAGGACACTTTGATTGTGCAGAAATTACCTATCAACCTTGCGATTTCAATAAATTGCTGCCGGATTTTAGAGAAATTTGACCAGAAAAACCCAATGGAAAAGATTCCAAAAAATCTCATATTAACTTACTTTTACTTTAATTTAATTTTTATTTTTAATCTCTTTACTAATTTTATGATTAAATAATAATTTTATTTATTTATTTTCATTATCTTTAAAAAAAATTATTTTTTTTAAATTTTATTAATTTCACAAATATAAACTAAACTACCATATAATTTATGTATTCTTAATATCTTAGGTTACCTATTAAAAAAAGGTTGTGTGATTCCTTTATATCAAATTGCATATTTTTATTAATATTTATTTATATATAGATTTATTAAAGTATATTCAATATATAAATGAGCAATTTTTATTAATATTTATTTATATATAGATTTATTAAAGTATATTCAATATATAAATGAGATATATTAAGAATAAAAATAAGATAATAAGAATATAAAATCCAGATATTAGGAATATATATATTTGAGCGAGATCTATGCAGTTTACATTTCACGTCTGACTTTTTTCTCATGATTCCGACACAACGCAAGTATCATGCAGCAAAACAAAACAACCAAAGAAAGTCACATCATAGGAAAAAAATGATATAACTATCCGCATGTCATAGATTTCACGTCTGACTTTTTTCTCATGATTCGGACACAACGCAAGTATCATGCAGCAAAACAAAACAACCAAAGAAAGTCACATCATAGGAAAAAAATTATATAACTATCCGCATGTCATAGAAACCACGGAGAGTTGAGTAATGTTCAGCATGGCCGGTTGCAACTCTCGCCAGTTCAACTCTGTACATTGCCCTTCCAGCACTGCGAAAGTCATACATTCAAATGGCAGCATTCAGGACCTTCCGGGGCGGATGAAGGTGGCCGAGCTGATGCTGGACAATCCTCACCACTTCGTTTGCAGTGCCAGCGGCTTGCAGATCGGGCGTCGGATTAATCATCTCACGGCAGACGAAGAACTGGATTTGGGGAATCTCTATTTTCTTCTGCCCATGCCCAAGCTGCACTCAGTGCTCTCTGCGACAGACATGGCCTCCCTGGCATTGAAGGCTATTTCCGCCATGAAAATTGCAACCAGACATAACTACAGCGCTAGAATGCCCTCCCCATTTGTTGACCTCATGCGTCAACTCCAGTCAGAAATGAAACAGGATGTCTTCTTATTGGAGGAGGGGGAACAAACTAGTGGGGCGCAGGAGGAGGAACTTGCGGTGGCGAAGCTGAATTTGGAGGACGATCCGGAGCTGTCAACGGCGTTTGCGCAGCTGAGATTGAAGGTAAGCAAATCTTGGAAACCAAAGTTGGAGACCATTGGCGAGTTCCGGCCAAAGCTTCGGGATCTGTTGCAGTCGAATATTGAAGAATTGACATTCAATTGACGATCCTGAAAGTCCTAGTGCCATCGATCACTTTCGGGGCTATGTACAAAACGTTGATAAACAAACATCTGTATGTCTTTGCTGTAAAACTTGTAATTATTCATGCTCACAATCGAATTCACTCTGAGCTTATGTTGATTGCTGATTTTCTGAAAATTCTCCAATCAAACGCAACATAGCCATGGTCATTTTATATTCGTTTGATGGTGGAATATGTCAATTCTATGAATATTTCGCAATAAAACAGATATAATTATGAATGCCGTCAATTATATAGTGCGGTTAAATAATTGATCGCACTCACGCTCTGAGATTAAATCGATCGCTGATTCCCCAAATATTCGGGGAATCAGCAATCGACTTAAAAATGGCCGGCAGATCTGATTGATGGTAAAATATTCAAAAACTCAACAATCCAAAATAAATTAGTGTAATATAAATATGTATCCATAAATCCAAAATACCAATACATTGTTCAAGCAGCAGAGGTTTTGTTGATATATGTGATTTTGCAATGATTGCTACCAAAGGGGAAAGATCTTGATGCCTTTTGAATCAATCATGGATAGAAGATATGTAATTTACTATGAATATGTTAAATCAATGATCTCACAGAAGGATAACAGAAAGTTAAAAATCTCTATTTGTTTTTGAGTGAGCAATCTCTGAGTCTGAAGCAAATCATTATTATTCCTCATATCAATGTCATGTCACCACAGCCAGAAACTTATGCTTAACCATACACTTTAAATAAAGCTATCTAGTCTCTTCACTTGGAAGGATTTTAAACGTGAATGGCTTTTGGAGGAACGTGTAATCCTCTGTTGTTCTCTGAATGATTGGGAAATGAAATCCATGAGATGTACGCTGCTTAACTCACCCATCATCTTAAGCATTAGGCAGCAAAATTCGAACTTGTTTGATTGCAGTTTCCGAAATAGAATCCAACTCTCAAGAGGGGGCGAAATAATTGACCTCTCCTCACTATCATATAAATATTCACAAAATCTACCATTGACATAAAAATATCAAATAGCAACACATCACTTAGCTATTTACTCCGGAGGGAAGAAGAATTCCACTTATTAGTCTTGTGAAAAAACTCACCCCACATCTTAAGTATTAGATAGCAACATCTCACTTAGGAGGAAGCGTTCCACTTATAAGCGGTTGGAGTGGAAGACAATGCAAAGTTATACCTCAAGGATTATGGACTTAATGAAAGAAGTAAAGATGACACTCGAATTATTCACAAAATATGAATTCCTATTCTCATAGTCACTGAGATTTCAAAGGAATTTTCAAGGATAGTGATATCATGTAATCTTCCTCCTAAATAAATAAATTAATTTTCATTTATTTTTATAAATATTGTAATACACTCTATCTAGAAAAGACCATTGTAGTTACAATGTTTACAATTCTGCGATAGGTAAGCAAATCATGAAAGTTGATTTGGTGGAAATTACACTGACGTTCAAATCCAATCTTTGAATTTTTAGAATCACCCATTTCAGATGTTATGATGGTGTAGAAAACTACAACCGAATGAATTACTAAAAGTTAGTGGTATTTGATTGGCATGGACTGATTGGAAATATGAGCTTTTATACTGAGAAGCTTCCTCAAAAAGGTTTTATGGGAGGAATATATGAAGAGATATATTGAAGGAAAAATGAAATAATATATTGAACATATAATAGAGGTAAAGGGTTTTTATGGGTTGTGTATAAAAAATGAAGCTCAATGTAAATGAAAAAATATAATGAGGTATAAAAAATATTAATAGAAAAATAGATACCTACAATATTAGTGAAAGTAATGATAAAATATGAGAATAGAGATTAATTTATTAATCAAATGCTATTACATATATACAAGAAGTGTTGTTTCAAGATAGGTAAGTTATCTTGGACACACAATCTGTTGGTTGAGAGATTATCTCAACCACACACAAATCTAGGAAATAGATCTTAACTACTAGCAACAGACTCCTTTACTTAGTAAGAATCACAATTGAGACAAGTAAGAATTAAATATTCAACACTCCCCCTTAATGAGTACTTGTCTCCATATCAATCTGTAAAATCTAGTTGTGATCAAATATACCAAAACGAATTTTTTGATGTCCATATAAAGGAGCAGCCATCCACCGGAATGCATGGGTACTAACCGCTACAACCGCTAGTCTTGTAGGATGTCCTTCGCCTACATGGTTCTTCCAACCATTATAACTGCACACCTGTACTTGTACCTGTAAATCCCCCTCCAATATCATCATGGGTTTTATCGGATTACCCATAACCATGCTATGAGTTTTATCGGATCACCCTCAACCATGCCTCCAAGGGCTCTCAGCCACTAAGGCTAAACACAACCACTAAGGCTCAACTCGGCCATGAAGGCTCAACACAACCACCAAGGCTCACCACAACCACTCTCGGCCACAAATCTGCTACTAAGGCACTCCAGCCACTCTGGGCCACAAACCTGCCACTAGGGCACTCCAGCCACTAAAGCTCACCAAAGACCCGACTCAACTAGGCCGAGGGTTTTCTTGGCTAACCCTAAACCATGTCAACAGGAATCTATGTCCCACTTCACTGTTACGTGTGGTTTCTGGTTTCCACAAACCGACACTGCAAATACAAAGTTGTTTTTAGATTACCACGAACTGTATGGGGGTACCCATGCCTTACAAGACTTACAACACAACTCTAACTCTAGGAGTTACCAGGTACATACTTTACAAGGACCCCTAGACTTGCTTACTAATAAATGTATGCGATTCACTTTAAAATATAATAGAGTCTGCTTTATTCTTCCACACACAAACTTTTAGCTTTGTTGTCCATCCTTATTCAACATCTCTCATGCCAATACATTTTTCTTACATATTGCTTCCCAAAGAATTCTTTGTGCCACAACCTGTCACCTGCTATGTTTGGGCAAAATTTCAAAGAGATTTTAGCTATGTCATGGAACTTTTCATCCACATTATTGATAATAATCTTGGATCTCCATACTTTCTTTTTCTTGTCATTTGTTATAGTAGCCAATTCTAAAAAAAATAACTTCATATTGAGGTAGCTATTCTCAATATGTATATTGATTTTAATTCTAAGATACTTTCACCATCATCTACGAAATACGTGCGCAAACAACGATGTTTGAACAAGCAACCATAAACAACCTAGTCTGTTCCACACCATCGTTTTGTTGCACGTAAAGTCAAAAGTAATCTCATGACTCGGAGTTGAGACACTTCCTATAAAAAATTGAGGTCGTTACAGTAACCAATACAAGAAGAAGCAACCTTTGCCTCGAACACCAGTCCTCCAATAACAATCCCATTGAAGACGCAAAATCGATTGGGAGATAGAGCGGCTCAGACGGATTAATGCAGTGCAACAGTCCAATTTGATAACGCAAAACTTGCATAGCGTTGTCATTTCCTTTTAGAAGAAAAGTCCAAGCTGCTACCTTTTCCTCAATTCTATCAAAACAATTTCGTCCTAAGCTTTAATAAAAAAAAAAGTTTCCTCAGCTTCTTCTGAACTCATGCAGCAACAATCTACGGGGCATTTCAACTGTCAATATAGAATAAAGAAAACAACCCAACTTTGAAAAAATCCTCTCGATCCGCTGATGGACAACTAATTCTCACTTCAACAATCTTCTCTGAAACCCTAACCTGGCGATTCCACATCTTTGTTCTCTTTCTTATCTTGTAAGCCAGATTTCCCAACTATGCATTGGCGGCTTCAATGGCTTTACAAAACCTGCGGTTAATGTCATCGTCATCTCGGCCATTCTGAAATCTGTCAATTCGCTCCTTGGCAGCATTCGCCACTGATGATAAATAAGAAGAAACAAGACGAATTGAATTTAGGAAAATGTTGTTTCTGCTGGAACTTTGACAGTGCCGATAATTTCCATCGATTTGTATACCCATAACAAACTTATGCTTCTTTCTATCGGTCCTCAGTATTAAATATACCGCTCAGCATCCAGTTCTTTTCAATATACAGCTCGATTTGAATTCCTAATCAAATTGAAAAATCCAACAGATGGGTATCGAATCTTATAATTCCTCAAAGCTTCCTTTTCTCAAGATTGTCCAACTAGCCATTACTTCCTCCCGCGATACCAGATCCGCAATACCACAGATCACCAAATCACCAGATCTGCCAATTATAGAGCCGATCTACAGCTACTAGGGGAGGGACGCCATTACCTGTGCGCCCTCCCCGCCACGTCGCCTGCCGCCACGTGAACCCTTGTGAAGATTGTACAACACCTGTCTACCGTGGAGGTCCACGTGTTGGGCATCATGTCATGTACTTAACTATCCTTTCCGCGCTGTTTCCATGGTTTGTTTGGGGTCATTGTTGCAATGTTCCATTTTCCCTTTGTTTTTCTGCTCGGAGCCGGTTGTTGGGCAAATCCCTCCACTGAAGATGGCGCAAGACGACCCCAAAACCTGCATGCATCGTCTGGTATGCAAGTGCTGATGTCCGCCATTGTTTGAGGTTTAGGGTTTATGGTTGGAACAGGGTTTCTGGCTTTCTTGTGGTTTTCTGCCTGGATTTGTTGGTCGTTCTGGACTGCCGGTTGTTTAGGGTTTCTTTGGTGGTGGTCTTATTCGCAGCTTTTGTTGTTTGGGGAGGAGCCGGTTGCAGTTTTACCGAGTTCAAGGTCGAAGGTTTTTTTTAAGAGGTAATTGCAAGTTTTGTTGTTCTGTGCTGGTTTTTTTGGTTTTTTCTGTTGTCTAATGGCTTATTTCTTCTCGTTGCAGGTGTGGAGAAGGTCTGGCGAAGGTGTGGCGAGCTCCGGAGAAGGTCGGCGACCATCCATGGCCTCTATCCGGTAGGATTTTAATCCTACCAGCAATTTCTCTGTGTTTTTCAACACAAACAACCCTATTTGGAATTTTTGTAAACTTTCTATGGCAGGTTTTGAGGGTTTAGGGTTACAGGGATCTTTCATCCCTTTTTTGTGGATATTTTGATGTTGTTTGTGGCTTTTCATGCTGGTATTTGTGAAATTTTCGCTGTTATCGTGCTTATTCACTGTTATCGTGCTTATTGAGCTTCTAGGGATTTGAACCAGCAAACCCTAATCCATTGCCACTGATTATCCAAAAATCTTGCTATTTTGTCATTGCCATTGACCCAGAAGGCATTTTCTGCAAACAAGTTTTGTTCTTTTATTGTCAAATTCCATAAACAAAAGCCTCTAGGGTGAAGAGCCTTAGAAAGAAGAATTGATATTAGAGCATTGTCTGTGTACATAGCTCTAAAATTCTGCTCCATAGTCAAGTATTTTTCTTGAATCATCCTCCAAAATGGCTTAGTCATTAGGTTTCACTTGGAACATCCAGTTTCTTCGGTGGAGGGCTTCGCCCAACAACCAGCCCCGAGCAGAAAGACAAAGGGAAAATGGAACATCGCAGCAATGACCCCAAACAAACCCTCGAAACCCTCTTAAACTTGTCACTGTAAAATGTAAAATACATTTGTTGTAAAATCAGATTTAGTTAAGAGTGAATATTACATCAGAAAGGAATTTGAAAAAGATGAATAAGCAGAGGGTAAAAACTAAAATCTGCGATTTTGTTATGCTTCAGCGTTTGTCTTTGACTTGGAAAAAAATGGAAGATGAAACTGCTTTTTTACATTGTTGGGTGATTGTCTTTGTGACCCTTCCATCTTGTTCACTTTCCCTCTCATGTCTCTTCAAATGCAGAGAAACTCTTTTTCTGGACCCATTGTACCCCAAGTTCAAGTCAATATCCCAACGGTGGACCTCAGCTATAATCTTCTCACAGGCCAGGTCTCCCCAAAGCTGGCCTACGTCCAGAGTCTGTACCTCAATGATAACCTTTTTACAAGGGCAGTTCCTGAAGAATTCACCAACAGGCTTGTCTCGACGGATATTCAAGTCTTGTACCTTCAACTAAAGTATCTTACTAACATTACTCTCAAGCCCTCCACCATGCTGCCTATCACAAGCTCTCTGTGCATTCATTACAACTGCATGATGCTTCCCATTCAACCCCCATGTCCATTCAAAACAGAAAAGCAGAAGAAGAGGCCTACATACCAATGCAACTTGATGGGCTAACTAGCCTTGCATCCAAGGAAAAATCTTATTTCAATGGCCTCAGCAGGCTCAAAGACCTGCAGCCAAAGCCACAAACCCATTCATAATAGCCTGCTATTCTTTGCAGGTGCTGAAATTAGTGTATATCCAATTTGTTTTCTTTTATTATATCTTCAAATCAAATTTGTTATCTTTTATATCTCTTTACATCTGAAATCCTTAGAGTTATAGCAAGAACAAGTCTCTGCAATGTGGGTTTTGCTGAATCTTTGCATTGTAGAGCTAGAATTTATCCTTTTGGTGCAGAGAAGCAGCTCACATGGCTAAGAGAGAGCATAAAGAATGACGATGAGACGAGGGAAATAAAATGAGCTGTAACTGCTTGGGATTATGGATGACTGTATTTCCTACAACAATTTTGTAACGGTTTGGGATAATGGACGATTGTATTTCCTACAGCCTTAAAATCTTATAAGGGTTGTATATAACTTTTCAGGGGATAATGAAAAACTGTTGGTTTGTGGATAAATGCAAAGTTTTGGTTTCTTGCATGCCTCTAATTTATTATTTTTATGAAAATGCTTTATTGCAGTTAATAATCTAAGGTTTTAGGCCAGTTTAAATAGGATCATGAAGAATGGTTTATTTATACATAAATGCCCAACATTGGTGTATTTCATGGTGATTGTTTTTAGGTTGTAGGTCAGTCTAAAGAAGATCATGGAGAATTGCTGATTTTTGAATAAATGTGCAGCAATGATGTTCAATTTTTAGTCATTTATGCTAATTCTTTTTAGGCTGTAGGTCAAGTTGAAGAAGTACGTGAAGAATGGTTGATTTATGGATAAATGTGCAGCAATTTTTAAGTGTCTTTCATGGCGAATGTTTTTAGGTTACAGGGATCATGATGAATGGTTGATTTATGGATAAATGTGTAGCTATGGTGGTTGAATTTTTAGTGTCTTTCATGGTAATTTTTTTTAGGTTGTAGGTTAGGTTGAAGAAGTTCACGAAGAATGGTTGATTTATGGATAAATGTGCAGGTATGGTGTTCAATTTTTGGAGTCTTTCATGGTGATTGTTTTAGGTTGTACATCGGGTTGAAGGGGATCATGAAGAATGGTTGCTTTATGGATACATGTGTAGCAATGGTGTTCAATTTTTAGTGATTGTTCAATTTTTAGGGGATCATGAAGAATGGTTGATTTATGGATAAATGTGTAGCAATGGTGTTCACTTTTAATGTCTTTCAGAGTGATGGTTAATGTGTCTTTTATAGTGCTTGTTTTAGAAAATAAGAGATTCCTCAAAAGAATCCCATCTTTGAATTGTGTGGATGCCCAAATCCTGTAAAAGTGTGGTCCAGATTCCTTGTGCAGCATAACATTGTGTAAATCTATGATCCACTGTTTCTTGTTGTTGTCTACGCAGGTTACAACTATTAGGACCTACAAAATCTCTTTTTTGTAGATTCTCCTAGGTTAATATATTATTGTGTATAGCTAGCTAGGTGAAGCATTTTAATTTGGCTAGGATGGGCCATTTCCAAATACAATAGTTCCACCATCTGTGATTTGGCTCCAACTTTGAATATAGAATTGCTTCATATGTCAATCGAGCTTTTACCTCCCCTAAGGATGTATCCCAGCTCCAAATCAGATGGTCCTTAGAATTGTTTACTCTAATTCCATTTAGGTTTATCTCTAATATAAAATTCTTCCATTCCTCTGTTGGGATTCCCACCATTCCCAACTCTAATGAGGTTAGCTAGTAGTTTCCAGAGGACAAAGAGGAGCCACTTGTTTTGATATTATGTAAATGGACAATTCCTTTGGGATTAATATAGTTAATTAATTCTAGAGAAAACTTGTAGGCGCGACCTTTTTCAATGAAAGGGTCCTTACCCAGGACTCTTTGTTTGTCATCCCCAACTTTCCAAGCGAGCTAGTTAAAGAGAATGGGAAAAGATGTAGTGAGATCTTTCCAGACAATGGAGCCTCCTTTGACCAGATTTTTTGCATATACTTTGATCTAGTCCATTATAGACTTGTGACTTAAATACTTTCCTTTTATAATCTGACTCCATAGACCCCCACCGAACAGGGCTCCCCACATGTTTTTTAGAGATAAAGATTTTGCAAACCATGATAGGTTTTTAAATCCGCATCCTTTAAGGTGTTTGGGGATATATAGTGCTAGCCAATTGATAAGATGGATTCCCTCCTTACTATTTTTTCCTTACACCCATTGTACATTACTGTCTCTTATACCCCTTCAATGGCAACCTTTTCTAGATTTCCTTTTGCAGCTGCATCAAAGTTCAGGCTATAGATTTCTTCCAAGGAGGTTTCCATTGTTCTCCCGGGGACCTGTCAGCTATCCTTGATTGCATAAATCCAATAGATGTTTTCCCTGTGGCTCCTTAACCTGCCCATCTTCTTGGGAAATCACTTTGTCCTCTTAAAGTCTTAGCCTAATCAGCCTAATCCAATAAATGTGCTATCTCTGATCAAATACCTTTTTTCCAAAATCTGGTCTAGAAGGAATCTTTTTCTTCGCTGGTAGCCCCTAAGCAATGCTTGGATGTAACAGTCCTTAACCAAGAAAGAGCATTTGTCTTTGTCAATCCAGCATAGTTTATTCAAGCTTTGGCATATGAAGAACTTTCCTTTGGTTAAGAGCTTCCTGAAGGATCTTTACTTCTGTTGGGTTGAGTTACCAGATAATGGTCCTGGCTTTTCCTCAAAACCTCACCAATTTCTTAAAACTGGCTGTTGATTTGAATTATATTTCAGTAAGTTTCTTCTCTAATTCATCCTTTTTCTATGGGCTGACTAGATATCCTATCCAGACTTGGAATTTTGGATAGAGCTTGATGACCCTGCCACTGATTATCTTACGGTGTTGTCTTGATTCAATTGTCTATTGAGCTACATGTTATCCCTAATGTTTCTATAAGGCCAAAATACTCTATCTTTGTTGATGGAACAACCAACTTGCATTATTAATATTGGATGTGAATATATTTGACATATCATCCAAGTATTTGGTGTCAGAGCTTAGCATACATGGATTCTATGGAATAGACTTGAAAGCTATGGAGAGTTATGGCCACGTTTTAGAATATTGTGAACATCAACCAGAGAGATGCTACAGAATTTTCTTACATAAAACCATCAAAGAATATTTTAGTCTAGGTCAACATGAGTTAAGGAGTCCATCATGGGATATAAATTCAGTTAAGCAAAGAGTTCAACTTGAGCAACTGTCTCTAATGGTTTGGAATCTTTGATTTACATTGATGTACAAGTATAATTTTCATTCAAACTTTCATATTTTCTGTATTTTTCTGTATTATATAAACTACAATAAACTGATTTAAGTCGCAGACATAAGATTAGAGATAGATTTGCTAATAAAAAGAGCACTGGTCACAAAGGCTAGTCAAATTGAAAAGTTGTTTTATATAATGTATATAAGATATACCTCAGTTCTCATGTCTGATTCATTTAATAGACTATAGATGTTCCTTCTAAAATGGATTTTGGCTACAATGTCACACACATTATGAAATAAAACAACCTAGATTGTAAGCCAAAATGTTTATGTGACAAGAAAAAGATACAATCCATCCAAAATCCAGATCATAATGTGGTTAGAACCAAAAACACATGACACCCCTATTCTTTATGGCCCTGAGAATCTTGAGTGCCAAAACTCCCCGAGTTACCTTGTTGAGCTAGGTAGGTTGGCCTACCAGTCAAGGGTTGATTAGGAAATGGTTGATTGCTACCGTATGATTGATTCCAATTTGCAGCTTCCAACCATGGAGGTATTGAGTACCCATACCTCACATCTGCACTATCGACCCATGCATTAAGTGGAGGTGTGTAATGAGCATACAGAGAATTGACACCAACTTTGGTAGGAACAAGGCAAGTGGGTAAACCATCAGTTTGATAGCGAGGCACTTGAATGTTTATGAGATCTTGGAATAATGGTGTATTATCTGCAATGGAGTCTAATGAGTTTGAAATAATCCTGGTTTCATCAGCTATTCTTGTATCATTGATCATCCCTTGTTCCTTTTCAAGCATTTGTTGTGCCTTTCGTTTTTCCTTTTCCTGTCTTGCCATTTGCTTTTGTTGGTCCTTAACTTGCCTTGCTTTATCTCTTTCAATCCTTTCATCTGCTCGACATTGCGCTGCAACAATCCTTGCTACCTTCTTCTCCTTGACTAGATCCTTCTTTTTTTGTTTTAATTCTTGCATTTCAAATTTCTTTTGTTCAGACTCAACTAACAGGTATATATAGTCCTTTTTAGTGTCAGTCTTTACAGCCTTCCTCCAGTGATCAAACATGCTCTTACAAAGTGATTTTAACGTGTCAAGGTCAAATTTTGTCATTTCAGTGAGTCTTCAAGCAAAATTTGGTCACTAGGCATTGGGTCTAGGGTTTGATTTTACCCTTGCCAAAGTTGTCCAAATGTCGGTCCATGTCATAGTTCAGCTGAGTGTACCATCATTCAGAGAGTTTTCATTATCATGTCAAGTCCCACTGGGTCATTTTACACCTTGTTCATGCTTTAGTTGCACCTAGGTAAGGTCATTTCCCTCTCCTAGGGTTTTGAGGGCAATTTCTCTTGGACGGTCAAATCATGGGAAAAACTTGTATCCTGATGTTCATACACCTTCCCTTATCCTTAAAATACCTTATCAAACACTTCCCATCACTGAGATTACCCAAATTCCTCATTTTCGCACAAACCCTAGTTTCTTGCTACAACCTGGCAGTTTTCTAGGTTGGGCCTGTGTTTTGCCTTTTTGGACCCCTTCCCCTTACTCAATTTCATAGATTCCACTTTACCCTACTTCCTAACATCCCTCCCTACTTCCCAAAATTTCCTCAAGAATTTAGAAGCTCCCTATCCCCTTCATTTCGCTTCATTTCGACAAATCCCTTGTTCCACACATCAGGGTAGGTTTCACTCAAATGATGTTTCTGAGAAATCAAAGATGAATTTAGGAAAACTGAGAGATTTTTTTGTCCACAACATGCCAAGGAAGAAAAACCTCCTTCACTTTTTACACAGGTGTCATGGTTTTAGAGAAATGTCAAAAATACAATTGCCTCGGGAGAATTGATGCACCTCTGAAGTGACCTTGGGAAAATCAAGTTTCTCCTATCTAAGTTGGCCAAATGACTTGCTTGATCAGTCAAATGATAACTAGACAAAAATATCTTTCCAATGAGCTATCATGAGCTAAATTTTGAGTTGAGGAAGGCATTCAAAAGTTGACTGTAACAACACTCTGCCTTGAGGCAACCTCACTGGGCACATTTTGACCAGTCTTGGGAGATTTGATTTTTGATAGGGCAAATGAACTCCAATTGAAAAATTCTGGTTGGGTTGGAAATTAAACTCAAATACCTTTCCAACGAGCTATCCTGCACCCAATTTGGACACCAAGAAGGCCTCCAAAAGTCGCATGGAAAAGAGCACGTTGCACAGAGGGAGCGCGGCGCACTGGGAGGAAATTTCCAGTGTAAATTTACACTGGCGAGGCACACATAAAGAGCGCGGCGCACAGGGTAAAAAAAGGCTTGAAATTGTGCCATTTTGACTCAAATTTCTTGTGAATCCCATCAAATTGCAAGGTAGGCTCTATAACATCACTTGTTTATCAAATTTTATGAGTGATATGGTGGTTATATGTCTATGATTGAATGCAACAAATTTCATAAAGACAACCACAAGAAGACATCTATTCACATGAGATAGAGGATGATTGAGAGATTTGGCTCGAGAGGATCCACATCCTCTTAGAGAAGCTGTTGGCGAAAGCAAACAAGAACAGGGATCACCATCACATCATGAGGCTTCTTTGCATGATGAGGAGCTCATTGAGCATGATTTTGACCTAGTTGACTTGGAGGCACAAGATGAGCACAAATCCATACAACAAGTCATCAAAGAGAAGTATTCTCAGATCATGTAGGTCAAGGACAATTTGATAAGGGCCAAATTTATCATTTCATTCCTTGATCAAGAAAACAGTCAGCTTAAAGCACAACATCTACCTATGGAGAAAGAACAATTCAAAGTCAAGAAACAAGAGATGAAGGGAAAGGAATTGGTGGACCATGATAACATTGAGCACCATGAAGAACATGTGGCAAGAAAAAGGCCAAGAACAAGTTTTCACCATGAGCATATCAGATTTATATTTTCCCTCACCTTGATGGAAGACAAAATCACCATTGCAGGGAATGATTTCATGTTTTCAGTAGATTCCATCTCTCAAGCTACAGGCATACCAAACCATGGTGAAAATTGGTTCAAAGACATGAACCTAGACCTAGAAGAGTACAAACCCTAACTGAAATCATAATATAAAGAAACTAACTCACATGTTTTCCCATTTAGATATTTTTTGGAGATATATGCACCATTAATGAAGGCTGTCATGAAATTCTTCACATGTGAGGGAAAATTTTCCAGGTTGCATCAATATCACATAAGGCTGCTCATGCACTTTACAGCAACCAAGTCACTCAATTTGAGTAGTTACTTGTATAGGAGCTTAACCAAGATGTCTAAAAAGGTGAAATTGAAAGGAAAAGTGCATTATCCCAGTCTCTTTAATCATAGCTTGATAAAGGTTATGGTTCTCCATCAGTTGACAAAAAATAACATGACATGGGACACTTTCATTGAGGTAGCTTTGAACATGCATATAACTACTTCACCAAGCCAGCACCAAACTATGTCAGCACAGTCAATGGAGGTTGGGTCATCAAGAAAGAATGATGAGGTTCCAAGGCACCTAGGACTGAGGTGACCAATACATATAAAAGAAGCAGAAGGATTGTGTTTTCTCCTAAAACAGAGGTAAGGAGCCAACGCATGATGAGGGGCCTTCAGGAGAGCCATTAGGTGAACGAGAGACCGAGTTCGTTCTCCTTCACGATGATGAGACCGATACAAAGCCAACAAATGCAGAGCTTAGAGAGGTCATCCAAGAACAACAATCAGAGATTGAGGCCTTGTGCCTTGACTTGGAGAGGTCCAAGTGGAGCATGAAGTACCTGGAGCAGAGAAACGAGCAGCTTGAGGACCAGCAAGCGATCATTGAGCTGCAAAACATTCGAGAGCATCACCAAGCTTCTCAAAGAAGAAGGGTTGAGCTCACATCTTTGGAGCAAGAAATCAATGAGGATAGGGAGGCAAACCTTGAGAGGGTCAACATGCATTTGGAGAGGCTGCTAGACAAGGCTGACAAAGACCTTGCTCTGTTGAGACACATGGAATTTCATTATAGGGCACGAAACATAAGCGCCAAGGCCCGAATAAAGAGTTTAAAAGCAAAATTGAGGAAAGCAACAGGGAGGGAAAAAGAGGAAAAAGAGAAAGATAGGCTTAGAATCTTGGCTGAGGCTTCCTTGACTTAGCATGGCACCCCATAGAGAACCTCCAGCCCAAATCTCAAGAAATTTGGGGAATTTTTAGTCACATGGAAATTTTTTGGGCAAAAAACAGGGATTTTCTCCCTGTGCGTCGTGCCACTCGCGCGACCCTAAAATTATAGAGCTCTAAATGAGGAATGGCTTGCAGTTTTGGATTCAGCATGGAAATCACGACTACTGGTGTCCGGGCAAGAAATTTTGGCAAGATATGAGCCTCCTAGAGGTCAAAAACACCCAAAAAATGGCCTCTCTGCCACTTTTTGGACACACAGAAAGCAGTCTTGGGAGAATGAATTTTTGGAAGGGAAATGAGCTTCAAATTCAGAAATTCTAGTTGGGTTGGAAAGTAGACAGGACAGGCTTTCCAACAAGCCCACTTGGGCACATTTCAAAAGCCCACTTGGGCACATTTCAAACACCTGAAAGTGCCCCAAAACAGGCTCTAAAGTGGCGCGACGCACAGAGAATTTGGCGCGGCGCACAGAGGAAAAAACTGCCAAATTGCTCCCGTTTTGCGAAATTTTGGGTCGCGACTTCTCCAAGTGGGCCCGGTCATCTACTCTTCGGTTTTTTGGCACCAAAGGCGGCTTTTAAAGAGTTTTCTCTCTAGGTGGGCATCTATCCAAGTGGAAAAAGAATGCAAAGGGTCACCCCAGCCAAATGTCATGCTTGAGAGTGCTGCACCTGTAGTTGATGGTTGGCTCTCCATCTCCATTTCGAAATGATTTGAGTAACTTCCCAACCCCTGGGCATTCCATCTCTTCTCCACACATTCTATATATTGTATGCATTTTATTTGCAAAGGGTTGGTTGGTTTGTAACTTCTGGGAGACTGTGGGAAAGAAACTCTCTTTCTTCACTATGTATTTTTGACAGAGAATTAATGAAAGGCAGCAGCTCTGTTTCATGAGATTCTTGTGGTTGTGAGTGTAGCAAATGTGTCTCTTATGTTTTCATATGTATTTTGTTATGTTTCATAATTCAATTCATGTTCATTTCCAGTGAAATTTTCTGAGTGAGATTAGGTAGAATTCAATTTTATTGCTCTGCCTGTGGGAAAATTTCATGTTCAGTGTTCTTCTTCTGTTGAAAAGGATTCATGTTCCTATGCCCTTTTCACACTCCTCAGCAATCTCTCCGTTCCGCGTTATTCCAAACTAAATTGCTACACTTTCCGCCTGCCTTGCCTCACGAAGTAATCTGTGCCTTTGTATTAAATTCTCTGTTCTTTGCTGACCGTTGGTCCCATACCATCCCAGAAGCTCGGTCATTCATAAAAATTGTTTCTTGTATCCATATTCACTTACTAGCCTAAGATCAATATTTCATTGTAAGTCATCTCAGACCATTTTTTGCTTACCTATTCACTGAGCGTGACTTGGAGAGAGCCCTCTCCTGTTCTGGTAGGGCTAGCTACTAGACTGAGCGTGGTTTGTGGTTACCTTGAATTTTGCCTTCCTTCAGCCTAGGGAAGATTTAGGTGCTAACATAGTGGCGACCATACTGGGGAGAAAATGGTTTGCTTGAAGATTGTTTTTCCCCAGTACATATCTCAAGTTCAGAGCTGATTGTTGATGGTGAACAACGATCAGACATAAGAAGACGGCTGAAATCATTCACCTGGCGACTCCATTCACTGAAGAATCCATGCAATCAATCCTTCATGGTGACTCCACTGCAGAGGGATCAGTAGCTTTGAGATTTCTTAAGATGGATCGGATTGCAAGAAGATACGCTCCCATGAGCCGAGATCACATCCCAGGTTTTCCAAATAAAATGCCCAAGGTAGATTGGTCAAAGAATTTGCCTGTGTTCAGAAATGTGGAAGGTAATGACACTGCTCTTAATCTAGTGAAATTTCACATTCATGTGCATAGATTAAAGATAAATTTTCCTGAGGATTGTTTGATGAAAATGTTTATGGCTACTCTGGAAGACGAAGCCCGGTCTTGGTATGAAAGCTTGCCACCTGCTTCCATTTATTGTCTAAAGGATTTTCATTCAATATTCTTTGAGAAGTATAAAGAATCTTATCCATCATTAAATTTAGTTCAGGATTGTTGCAAGCATGCTTATGGTTTTATTGAGAACCTTGAAAATACTATGAGGATGATAATTTTACAGACGAAGAAATCATGGAAGCATTGTATGAAAATCTGTTTCAGCAGCCTACAGAAATCTTAGAGGAAACTTTGAGCCAGATCAAAATCAGCAGGTTAAAGATTTCCATGTGACTGAAAATGATGAAAAAAGAAGTACTATTTCAGATCTGGTTGAAATAAATGAGGATACGCAGGAAAATGATGTTCCAATCTCCAAAAAAGATGATGATAAACCAGATCGAGAGACGGATTGTGATGAGGAAAAACATGTTGTTCCGGATCTCATAGAAGAGAATTTCATTATTGAGGCTGCCTCAAATGAAGAAGACAGAGTTACAGGCCTAACTACCCTCATCCCATCAGAACACAGCTTTCCTACCAAGGTCATCCAGTCAGCTCATGAACAGCAAGATGACTTACAGTACATTCACACCACAAAAGATCAAAACATGCAGGATTTCCATTCAGATTCTTCTTCATATGTTTCATGTGTTGAAATGTCTTTTCAAGAAGATATCTGCTCATCTACCTGTTCAGAGTTTTTTAAAACCCAGGAGCATACTTTTACTGAAGTACATGATGAAGGAAGATCATAATTTGAAGCAAAGGACACCTTGTTTCTTCAGCATGAGGAAAGACTTCATGTTTTTCAGGATCCAATGGCAGATTTATTGCAGTCAGCAGCGAAGGTGATTATTGCAGTATTCGGTGATGAAGGAGATCACGGTAAATTAGCTTTCTGGAGACCCAATTACAAGCATCCACTTTTGACCAGAAGATCTGATAGGAAGAATCAGTCAAGAAGCCATCTTCTTGATTGGTTGCATTGGCATTTTGATATAGTTTGAGGATATATTGCCTTGTAAGAAACACGGGTGGCCAGGTACTGCCACCCAACTTTAAGTTTTAAGTTCAGGTCTTTGCCATTTTGAGTTAGTTTGTTAGAGTCAAGTTTTTCAGGTATTTCAGTTTGCATTGAGTCAGTTTGAGTCGAGTTTCAGTCAATAAATTGAGTCGTGTTGGTTTGTCGGAATAATGGACTCCATAGCCCAATGGACGAAGGCACTGTCTGCTCACCCAAAGATCTATAGTTCTTGGCACCTCCAAGGAGCTGCCATCCCTATTGGAGCCAATGTTAGTGTCAGTCTTTACAGCCTTCCTCCAGTGATCAAACATGCTCTTACAAAGTGATTTTAACATGTCAAGGTCAAATTTTGTCATTTCAGTGAGTCTTCAAGCAAAATTTGGTCACTAGGCATTGGGTCTAGGGTTTGATTTTACCCTTGCCAAAGTTGTCCAAATGTCGGTCCATGTCATAGTTCAGCTGAGTGTACCATTATTCAGAGAGTTTTCATTATCATTTCAAGTCCCACTGGGTCATTTTACACCTTGTTCATGCTTCAGTTGCGCCTAGGTAAGGTCATTTCCCTCTCCTAGGGTTTTGAGGGCAATTTCTCTTGGACGGTCAAATCATCGGAAAAACTTGTATCCTAATGTTCATACACCTTCCCCTATCCTTAAAATACCTTATCAAACACTTCCCATCACTGAGATTACCCAAATTCCTCATTTTTGCACAAACCCTAGTTTCTTGCTACAACCTGGCAGTTTTCTAGGTTGGGCCTGTGTTTTGCCTTTTTGGACCCCTTCCCCTCACTCAATTTTAGAGATTCCACTTTACCCTACTTCCTAACATCCCTCCCTACTTCCCAAAATTTCCTCAAGAATTCAGAAGCTCCCTCTCCCCTTCATTTCGCTTCATTTCGACAAATCCCTTATTCCACACATTAGGGTAGGTTTCACTCAAATGATGTTTCTGAGAAATCAAAGATAAATTTAGGGAAAATGAGAGACGTTTTTGTCCAAAAAAGGCCAAGGAAGAAAAACCTCCTTCACTTTTTACACAGGTGTCATGGTTTTAGAGAAATGTCAAAAATACAATTTCCTCGAGAGAATTGATGCACCTCTGGAGTGACCTTGGGAAAATCAAGTTTTTCCTAGCTAAGTTGGCCAAATGACTTGCTTGATGAGTCAAATGATAACTAGACACAAATATCTTTCCAATGCACTATCATGAGCTCAGTTTTGAGTTGATGAAGGCATTCAAAAGTTGACTGTAACAGCACTCTGCCTTGAGGCAGCCTCACTAGGCACATTTTGACCAGTCTTGGGAGATTTGACTTTTGATAGGGCAAATGAACTCCAATTGAAAAATTCTGGTTGGGTTGGAAAGTAGACTCAAATACTTTTCCAAAGAGCTATCCTGTACCCAATTTGGACACCAAGAAGGCCTCCAAAAGTCGCATGGAAAAGAGCGCGTTGCACAAAGGGAGCGCGGCGCATTGGGAGGAAATTTCCAGTGTAAATTTACACTGGCGCGGCGGACAGCGAAAAAAAGGCCTGAAATTTTGCCATTTTGACTCAAATTTCTTGTGAATCCCATCAAATTGCAAGGTAGGCTCTATAACATCACTTGTTTATCAAATTTTATGAGTGATATGGTGGTTATATGCCTATGATTGAATGCAACATAATTCATAAAGACAACCACAAGAAGACATCTATTCAGCAGGAGATAGAGGATGATTGAGAGATTTGGCTCGAGAGGATCCACATCCACTTAGAGAAGCTGTTGGCGAAAGCAAACAAGAACAGGGATCACCATCACATCATGAGGCTTCTTTGCATGATGAGGAGCTCATTGAGCATGATTTTGACCTAGTTGACTTGGAGGCACAAGATGAGCATAAATCCATACAACAAGTCATCAAAGAGAAGTATTCTCAGATCATGTAGGTCAAGGACAATTTGATAAGGGCCAAATTTATCATTTCATTCCTTGATCAAGAAAACAGTCAGCTTAAAGCACAACATCTACCTATGGAGAAAGAACAATTCAAAGTCAAGAAACAAGAGATGAAGGGAAAGGAATTGGTGGACCATGATAACATTGAGCACCATGAAGAACATGTGGCAAGAAAAAGGCCAAGAACAAGTTTTCACCATGAGCATTCCAGATTTATATTTTCCCTCACCTTGATGGAAGACAAAATCACCATTGCAGGGAATGATTTCATGTTTTCAGTAGATTCCATCTCTCAAGCTACAGGCATACCAAACCATGGTGAAAATTGGTTCAAAGACATGAACCTAGACCTAGAAGAGTACAAACCCTAACTGAAATCATAATATAAAGAAACTCACTCACATGTTTTCCCATTTAGATATTTTTTGGAGATATATGCACCATTAATGAAGGCTGTCATGAAATTCTTCACATGTGAGGGAAAATTTTCCAGGTTGCATCAATATCACATAAGGCTGCTCATGCACTTTACAGCAACCAAGTCTCTCAATTTGAGTAGTTACTTGTATAGGAGCTTAACGAAGATGTCTAAAAAGGTGAAATTGAAAGGAAAAGTGCATTATCCCAGTTCCTTTAATCATAGCTTGATAAAGGTTATGGTTCTCCATCAGTTGACAAAAAATAACATGACATGGGACACTTTCATTGAGGCAGCTTTGAACATGCATATAACTACTTCACCAAGCCAGCACCAAACTATGTTAGCACAGTCAATGGAGGTTGGGTCATCAAGAAAGAATGATGAGGTTCCAAGGCACCTAGGACTGAGGTGACCAATACATATAAAAGAGGCAGAAGGATTGTGTTTTCTCCTAAAACAGAGGTAAGGAGCTAGCGCATGATGAGGGGCCTTCAGGAGAGGCATTAGGTGAATGAGAGACCAAGTTCGTTCTCCTTCACGATGATGAGACCGATACAGAGCCAACAAATGCAGAGCTTAGAGAGGTCATCCAAGAACAACAATCAGAGATTGAGGCCTTGTCCCTTTACTTGGAGAGGGCTAAGTGGAACATGAAGTACCTGCAGCAGAGAAACGAGCAGCTTGAGGACCAGCAAGCGATCATGGAGCTGCAAAACATTCGAGAGCATCGCCAAGCTGCTCAAAGAAGAAGGGTTGAGCTCACATCTTTGGAGCAAGAAATCAATGAGGATAGGGAGGCCAACCTTGAGAGGGTCAACATGCATTTGGAGAGGCTGCTAGACAAGGCCGACAAAGACCTTGCTCTGTTGAGACACATGGCATTTCATTACAGGGCACGAAACATGAGCGCCAAGGCCCGAATAAAGAGTTTAAAAGCAAAATTGAGGAAAGAAACAAGGAGGGAAAAAGAGAAAGATAGGCTTAGAATCTTGGCTGAGGCTTCCTTGGCTCAGCATGGCACCCCATAGAGAACCTCCAACCCAAATTTCAAGAAATTTGGGGAATTTTTGGTCACATGGAAATTTTTTGGGCAAAAAACAGGGATTTTCTCCCTGTGCGTCGCGCCACTGGCGCGACCCTAAAATTATAGAGCTCTAAATGAGGAATGGCTTGCAGTTTTGGATTCAGCATGGAAAATCACGACTACTGGTGTTCGGGCAAGAAATTTTGGGCAAGATCTGAGCCTCCTAGAGGTCAAAAACACCCAAAAAATGGCCTCTCTGCCACTTTTTGGACACACAGAAAGCAGTCTTGGAGAATGAAGTTTTGGAAGGGAAATGAGCTTCAAATTCAAAAATTCCAGTTGGATTGGAAAGTAGACAGGACAGGCTTTCCAACAAGCCCACTTGGGCACATTTCAGACACCTGAAAGTGCCCCAAAACAGGCTCTAAAGTGGCGCGACCCACAGAGAATTTGGTGCGGCGCACAGAGGAAAAAACTGCCAAATTGCTCCCGTTTCGCGAAATTTCGGGTCGCAACTTCTCCAAGTGGGCCCGGTCATCTACTCTTCAGTTTTTTGGCACCAAAGGCGGCTTTTAAAGAGTTTTCTCTCCAGGTGGGCGTCTATCCAAGTGGCAAAAGAATGCAAAGGGTCACCCCAGCCAAATGTCATGCTTGAGAGCACTGCACATGTAGCTGATGGTTGGCTCTCCATCTCCATTTCGAAATGATTTGAGTAACTTCCCAACCCCTGGGCATTCCATCTCTTCTCCACACATTCTATATATTGTATGCATTTTATTTGCAAAGGGTTGGTTGGTTTGTAACTTCTGGGAGACTGTGGGAAAGAAACTTTGTTTCTTCACTGTGTATTTTTGACAGAGAATTAATGAAAGGTAGCGGCTCTGTTTCATGAGATTCTTGTGGTTGTGAGTGTAGCAAATGTGTCTCTTATGTTTTCATATGCATTTTGTTATGTTTCATAATTCAATTCATGTTCATTTCCAGTGAAATTTTCTGAGTGAGATTAGGTAGAATTCAATTTTATTGCTCTGCCTGTGGGAAAATTTCATGTTCAGTGTTCTTCTTCTGTTGAAAAGGATTCATGTTCCCATGCCCTTTTCACACTCCTCAGCAATCTCTCCGTTCCGCGTTATTCCAAACTAAATTGCTACACTTTCCGCCTGCCTTGCCTCACGAAGTAATCTGTGCCTTTGTATTAAATTCTCTGTTCTTTGCTGACTGTTGGTCCCATACCATCCCAGAAGCTCAGTCATTCATAAAAATTGTTTCTTGTATCCATATTCACTTACTAGCCTAAGATCAATATTTCATTGTAAGTCATCTCAGACCATTTTTTGCTTACCTATTCACTGAGCATGACTTGGAGAGAGCCCTCTCCTGTTCTGGTAGGGCTAGCTACTAGACTGAGCGTGGTTTGTGGTTACCCTGAATTTTGCCTTCCTTCAGCCTAGGGCAGATTTAGGTGCTAACATAGTGGCAACCATACTGGGGAGAAAATGGTTTGCTTGAAGATTGTTTTGCCCCAGTACATATCTCAAGTTCAGAGCTAATTGTTGATGGTGAACAACGATCAGACATAAGAAGACGGCTGAAATCATTCACCTGGCGACTCCATTCACTGAAGAATCCATGCAATCAATCCTTCATGGTGACTCCACTGCAGAGGGATCAGTAGCCTTGAGATTTCTTAAGATGGATTGGATTGCAAGAAGATACGCTCCCATGAGCCAAGATCACATCCCAGGTTTTCCAAATAAAATTCCCAAGGTATATTGGTCAAAGAATTTGCCTGTGTTCAGAAATGTGGAAGGTAATGACGTTGCTCTTCATCTAGTGAAATTTCACATTCATGTGCATAGATTAAAGATAAATTTTCCTGAGGACTGTTTGATGAAAATGTTTATGGCTACTCTGGAAGACGAAGCTCGGTCTTGGTATGAAAGCTTGCCACCTGCTTCCATTTATTGTCTAAAGGATTTTCATTCAATATTCTTTGAGAAGTATAAAGAATCTTATCCATCATTAAATTTAGTTCAGGATTGTTGCAAGCATGCTTATGGTTTTATTGAGAACCTTGAAAAATACTATGAGGATGATAATTTTACGGACGAAGAAATCATGGAAGCATTGTATGAAAATCTGTTTCAGCAGCCTACAGAAATATTAGAGGAAACTTTGCAACCAGATCAAAATCAGCAGGTTAAAGATTTCCATGTGACCGAAAATGATGAAAAAAGAAGTACTATTTCAGATCTGGTTGAAGTAAATGAGGATACGCAGGAAAATGATGTTCCAATCTCCAAAAAAGATGATGATAAACCAGATCGAGAGACGGATTGTGATGAGGAAAAACATGTTGTTCCGGATCTCATAGAAGAGAATTGCATTGTTGAGGCTGCCTCAAATGAAGAAGACAGAGTTACAGGCCTAACTGCCCTCATCCCATCAGAAAACAGCTTTCCTACCAAGGTCATCCAGTCAGCTCATGAACATCAAGATGACTTACAGTACATTCACACCACAGAAGATCAAAACATGCAGGATTTCCATTCAGATTCTTCTTCATATGTTTCATGTGTTGAAATGTTTTTTCAAGAAGATATCTGCTCATCTACCTGTTCAGAGTAGTTTGAAACCCAGGAGCATACTTTTACTGAAGTACATGATGAAGGAAGATCAGAATTTGAAGAAAAGGACACCTTGTTTCTTCAGCAGGAGGAAAGACTTCATGTTTTTCAGGATCCAATGGCAGATTTATTGCAGTCAGCAGCGAAGGTGATTATTGCAGTATTCGGTGATGAAGGAGATCATGGTAAATTAGCTTTCTGGAGACCCAGCTACAAGCATCCACTTTTGACCAGAAGATCTGATAGGAAGAATCAGTCAAGAAGCCATCTTCTTGATTGGTTGCATTGGCATTTTGATATAGTTTGAGGATATATTGCCTTGTAAGAAACACGGGTGGCCAGGTACTGCCACCCAGCTTTAAGTTTTAAGTTCAGGTCTTTGCCATTTTGAGTTAGTTTGTTAGAGTCAAGTTTTTCAGGTATTTCAGTTTGCATTGAGTCAGTTTGAGTTGAGTTTCAGTCAATAAATTGAGTCGTGTTGGTTTGTCGGAATAATGGACTCCATAGCGCAATGGACGAAGGCACTGTCTGCTCACCCAAAGATCTGTAGTTCTTGGCACCTCCAAGGAGCTGCCATCCCTATTGGAGCCAATGTTAGTGTCAGTCTTTACAGCCTTCCTCCAGTGATAAAACATGCTCTTACAAAGTGATTTTAACGTGTCAAGGTCAAATTTTGTCATTTCAGTGAGTCTTCAAGCAAAATTTGGTCACTAGGCATTGGGTCTAGGGTTTGATTTTACCCTTGTCAAGGTTGTCCAAATGTCGGTCCATGTCATGGTTCAGCTGAGTGTACCATCATTCAGAGAGTTTTCATTATCATGTCAAGTCCCACTGGGTCATTTTACACCTTGTTCATGCTTCAGTTGCGCCTAGGTAAGGTCATTTCCCTCTCCTAGGGTTTTGAGGGCAATTTCTCTTGGACGGTCAAAACATGGGCAAAACTTGTATCTTGATGTTCATACACCTTCCCCTATCCTTAAAATACCTTATCAAACACTTCCCATCACTGAGATTACCCAAATTCCTCATTTTCGCACAAACCCTAGTTTCTTGCTACAACCTGGCAGTTTTCTAGGTTGGGCCTGTGTTTTGCCTTTTTGGACCCCTTCCCCTCACTCAATTTCATAGATTCCAATTTAACCTACTTCCTAACATCCCTCCCTACTTCCCAAAATTTCCTCAAGAATTTAGAAGCTCCCTATCCCCTTCATTTCGCTTCATTTCGACAAATCCCTTGTTCCACACATCGGGGTAGGTTTCACTCAAATGATGTTTCTAAGAAATCAAAGATGAATTTCGGAAACCTGAGAGAGGTTTTTGTCCACAACAGGCCAAGGAAGAAAAACCTCCTTCACTTTTTACACAGGTGTCATGGTTTTAGAGAAATGTCAAAAATACAATTGCCTCGAGAGAATTGATGCACCTCTGAAGTGACCTTGGGAAAATCAAGTTTCTCCTAGCTAAGTTGGCCAAATGACTTGCTTGATGAGTCAAATGATAACTAGACACAAATATATTTCAAATGAGCTATCATGAGCTCAATTTTGAGTTTAGGAAGGCATTCAAAAGTTGACTGTAATAGCACTCTGCCTTGAGGCAGCCTCACTGGGCACATTTTGACTAGTCTTGGGAGATTTGACTTTTGATAGGGCAAATGAACTCCAAATTGAAAAATTCCAGTTGTTTTGGAAAGTAGACTCAGAGACCTTTCCAACGAGCTATCCTTCACCCAATTTGAACACCAGGAACGTCTCCAAAAGTCGCATGGAAAAGAGCGCGGCGCACTGGGAGGAAATTTCCAGTGTAAATTTACACTGGCGCGGCGCACAGGGAAAAAAAGGCCTGAAATTGTGCCATTTTGCCTCAAATTTCTTGTGAAGCCCATCAAATTGCAAGGTAGGCTCTATAACATCACTTTTTTATCAAATTTTATGAGTGATATGTTGGTTATATGCCTATGATTGAATGCAACAAATTTCATAAAGACAACCACAAGAAGACACCTATTTAGCAGGAGATAGAGGTTGATTGAGAGATTTGGCTCGAGAGGATCCACATCCACTTAGAGAAGCTGTTGGCGAAAGCAAACAAGAACAGGGATCACCATCACATCATGAGGCTTCTTTGCATGATGAGGAGCTCATTGAGCATGATTTTGACCTAGTTGACTTGGAGGCACAAGATGAGCATAAATCCATACAACAAGTCATCAAAGAGAAGTATTATCAGATCATGTAGGTCAAGGACAATTTGATAAGGGCCAAATTTATCATTTCATTCCTTGATCAAGAAAACAGTCAACTTAAAGCACAACATCTACCTATGGAGAAAGAACAATTCAAAGTCAAGAAACAAGAGATGAAGGGAAAGGAATTGGTGGACCATGATAACATTGAGCACCATGAAGAACATGTGGCAAGAAAAAGGCCAAGAACAAGTTTTCACTATGAGCATCTTAGATTTATATTTTCCCTCACCTTGATGGAAGACAAAATCACCATTGTAGGGAATGATTTCATGTTTTCAGTAGATTCCATCTCTCAAGTTACAGGTATACCAAACCATGGTGAAAATTGGTTCAAAGACATGAACCTAGACCTAGAAGAGTACAAACCCTAACTGAAATCATAATATAAAGAAACTCACTCACATGTTTTCCCATTCAGATATTTTTTGGAGATATATGCACCATTAATGAAGGTTGTCGTGAAATTCTTCACATGTGAGGGAAAATTCTCCAGGTTGCATCAATATCACATAAAGCTGCTCATGCACTTTACAGCAACCAAGTTGCTCAATTTGAGTAGTTACTTGTATAGGAGCTTAACCAAGATGTCTAAAAAGGTGAAATTGAAAGGAAAAGTGCATTATCCCAGTCTCTTTAATCATAGCTTGATAAAGGTTATGGTTCTCCATCAGTTGACAAAAAATAACATGACATGGGACACTTTCATTGAGGCAGCTTTGAACATGCATATAACTACTTCACCAAGCCAGCACCAAACTATGTCAACACAGTCAATGGAGGTTGGGTCATCAAGAAAGAATGATGAGGTTCCAAGGCACCTAGGACTGAGGTGACCAATACATATCAAAGAGGCAGAAGGATTGTGTTTTCTCCTAAAACAGAGGTAAGGAGCCAGCGCATGATGAGGGGCCTTCAGGACAACCATCAGGTGAACTAGAGACCGAGTTTGTTCTCCTTCACGATGATTAGACCGATACAGAGCCAACAAATGCAGAGATTAGAGAGGTCATCCAGGAACAACAATCAGAGATTGAGGCCTTGTCCCTTGACTTGGAGAGGGCCAAGTGGAACATGAAGTACCTGGAGCAGAGAAACAAGCAGCTTGAGGACCAGCAAGCGATCATGGAGCTGCAAAACATTCGAGAGCATCACCAAGCTGCCCAAAGAAGAAGGGTTGAGCTCACATCTTTGGAGCAAGAAATCAATGAGGATAGGGAGGCCAACCTTGAGAGGGTCAACATGCATTTGGAGAGGCTGCTAGAAAAGGCCAACAAAGACCTTACTCTTGTGAGACACATGGCATTTCATTACAGGGCACGAAACATGAGCGCCAAGGCCCGAATAAAGAGTTTAAAAGCAAAATTGAGGAAAGCAACAAGGAGGGAAAAAGAGGCAAAAGAGAAAGATAGGCTTAGAATCTTGGCTGAGGCTTCCTTGGCTCAGCATGGCACCCCATAGAGAACCTCCAGCCCAAATTTCAAGAAATTTGGGGAATTTTTGGTCACATGGAAATTTTTTGGGCAAAAAACAGGGATTTTCTCCCTGTGCGCCGCGCCACTGGCGTGACCCTAAAATTCTAGAGCTCCAAATGAGGAATTGCTTGCAGTTTTGGATTCAGCATGGAAAATCACGACTACTGGTGTCAGGGCAAGAAATTTTGGCAAGATCTGAGCCTCCTAGAGGTCAAAAACACCCAAAAAATGGCCTCTCTGCCACTTTTTGGACACACAGAAAGCAGTCTTGGGAGAATGAAGTTTTGGAGGGGCAAATGAGCTTCCAATTCAGAAATTCCAATTGGGTTGGAAAGTAGACAGGACAGGATTTCCAACAAGCTCACTTGGGCACATTTTGGACACCTGCAAGTGCCCCAAAACAGGCTCTAAATTGGCGCGACACACAGAGAATTTGGCACGGCGCACAGAGGAAAAAACTGCCAAATTGCTCCCGTTTCACGAAATTTCGGGTCGCGACTTCTCCAAGTGGTCCTGGTCATCTACTCTTCAGTTTTTTGGCAGCAAAGGCGGCTTTTAAAGAGTTTTCTCTCCAGGTGGGCGTCTATCCAAGTGGCAAAAGAATGCAAAGGGTCACCCCAGCCAAATGTCATGCTTGAGAGCACTGCACCTGTAGCTGATGGTTGGCTCTCCATCTCCATTTCGAAATGATTTGAGTAACTTCCCAACCCCTGGGCATTCCATCTCTTCTCCACACATTCTATATATTGTATGCATTTTATTTGCAAAGGGTTGGTTGGTTTGTAACTTCTGGGAGACTGTGGGAAAGAAACTCTGTTTCTTCACTGTGTATTTTTGACAGAGAATTAATGAAAGGCAGCGGCTCTGTTTCATGAGATTCTTGTGGTTGTGAGTGCAGCAAATGTGTCTCTTATGTTTTCATATGTATTTTGTTATGTTTCATAATTCAATTTATGTTCATTTCTAGTGAAATTTTCTGAGTGAGATTAGGTGGAATTCAATTTTATTGCTCTTCCTGTGGGAAAATTTCATGTTCAGTGTTCTTCTTCTGTTGAAAAGGATTCATGTTCCCATGCCCTTTTCACACTCCTCAGCAATCTCTCCGTTCCGCGTTATTCCAAATTAAATTGCTACACTTTCTACCTGCCTTGCCTCACGAAGTAATCTGTGCCTTTGTATTAAATTCTCTGTTCTTTGCTGATCGTTGGTCCCATACCATCCCAGAAGCTCAGTCATTCATAAAAATTGTTTCTTGTATCCATATTCACTTACTAGCCTAAGATCAATATTTCATTGTAAGTCATCTCAGACCGGTTTTTGCTTACCTATTCATTGAGTGTGACTCGGAGGGAGCCCTCTCCTGTTCTGGTAGGGCTAGCTACCAGACTGAGCGTGGTTTGTGGTTACCCTGAATTTTGCCTTCCTTCAGCCTAGGGCAGATTTAGGTGCTAACAGTTCTCTGAGGTGAGTAATTGTGAGCTTCGGCCCAGACGAAGACTACCCGGTGCACCTTGCTTTTTTTTCATTGATACTCTCTCTACTGGTAGCTTTAGGAACCGTCCAAGTGTCTTCTCCACTCCTCCCACCTGCATGTCATTGCTTGGTACTTCCCTTTCAGTATCTGTTGGAACTGATTGAACCATATCATTATATTCATTTGATGCCTCATTATGTCCTTCATCTTCTTTCATTGATCTATTGTCCACAAAAAAATGAACAATTTCACTGTTCAATTCTGTTGGTTGTGAGGGCATGTTCATGCTTTCTTCATTGGTTGCTGAGACACTATGCGCATTCATATTGATCATTGCTTCTGCTAGCCATGAAGGTGGGGTTACTTGGCTTGGCAATGTCAATTGGTCATTTTCAACTGCATGTTCAACAATGTCATTAACACTATCAGCAACAGGAATTTTATGTTCTTGAGTTGGTGGAACGATCTCCATGTTACTGCGAATTTGTTCATGGTTATATTGTGTTTCACATACAGTTTCATCATCTTCAGCATATAAGTGTCCTTGAGATAGGGAAATCATATTACCAGTTGCAACAACATCATCTTGGTCATCTACTTCTTGCACTTCAACGCCTGTTTAGGCATTCCCTTCTTCCTGACCATCCACATGAAACGCTTGGCTACAACCAGTATCATGCATAAGAGCATCATAGTTCAGTGGCCAGATTCCTATCCTCCTAAAGCCATCCTTGATATTTGATGGTGTCAAAGCCCTTTTAAAAGCTTTACTTGCAAGCTCTGCTAGCTTGAACCTTTTCACCTCAACCCCTGGATTCTTTGCCATTCATGCAGCGCGCTCCGACCTGAAATAGTTCTTGAAAGGGCCAAACACACTAACATCAAGGGGTTCTAGTGTGTGAGTGGTATGAGCGGGCAATGTCAACAGGTCGATGCTTAAATTGTTTGCTTCCTCAATTGTTTGTACAACCATGTGGCTCCCATGGCCATCTAATATCAATAGGTGTCTGTTATTAGGCGAGACGCCACCTGGTACCGATGCAACAAAGTGAAAAAGCCAACTTAGAAACAGTTCTTTAGTCATCCATGCATGGGGATGTGCAGCCATGCATGCCCCTGGTTCATAGTTCTGTATATAGTTTTTAAGTTGATTTTTACCTTTGAATAGATAAAATCTTTGGGATTGAAGTACCAATTGCATTGACACAACATAAAATAGTTATCCACTCCCTGCTCTTAGGCAAAATATTTGGCACATTTCGGCTCCCTCTCTTGGCAATTACCCACATGCCACAATTCCTCCCTGCCTGTAAACCTGTTTCATCATAGTTCCATATATGGTCTGCTCCATAAGAATGTTTATCGTAAGCACTATAAAATGTGTCATAGAACTTTTGCACAACTGCAGGGCGCAAATTTAATGCTCTTTCTCTGTCAAGGCCCTCAGCAGTACGCAATACAAGTTCTAGATGCCTTTTTTTAAACCCAAACCACCATGATTTACCAGGAAACCCATCTTTGAATGGGTTTGGCCTCCCTTGACAGATTTGAGCAACTGTTGATTTGAGTTGTATCAACTCTAGCCCATGTCCCAATTGGGCCATCTCTTTACACCACTCAACCACCTCGGCCTCCTCCTCCTCAATCATAACTGTAAGAGGCGCTCTACGTTTTGTATGAGTCAGTCCATTTATCCAATCATGTATTGATGAGGGAGGAATACCATGTTTTTTTTCAGATGCCTGAACTGATTATCCATTAAACTCTATGTCGTCAATTGCAACTAACATTTGTTCTTTTGTCCATCCTCTTATAGCACTGATCTTTTTAGTTGAGCTTGCTCCTTAGACTGTTGTTGATGGTGGTTCTGTGGCTGATGGTGTGTTAACATCAGTTGCTGTCACATGGTCATCCTCAACAATGTTCCCTGGTGCATTGTTGGCATTGACATCAGTTGTCCTGTCCTCATCAGATGATGTGCATCGCAGTTGCGCACCCCTTGTCACTCCCCTGCCACTTCTCCTTGTACGAGCAGTATAACTTCCTTTTGCCATAGATGCAACAACTTGTAAAATTATTGCATGCATTTAGACATTAGAATATTTGTAAATTATGCTTTCATACAAGGCAAAAATACTTCTGCTTTATTACAGGAAATTATCAACATGTATATTACAAGAAATCGAATTGCATTACTTTGTAGTCTCTCATTGCAAATTACTTCATAGTCTCTCAATGGCCTGCCTGTTCATTAGTTTAACAACTTTTATATGGATATTTGCTAATGGGCTTCAAGTAGGATTCTATGATAGAAGTTGCAGTGCAGTTGAAGGCATTATTCAGCAGTCAGTTTCCAAGGCTTTTGCTTAGAATTCCCTTATAGCAAGCCGGGCTTATAAGGATGCATTTCCATGACTGCTTCGTTAATGTAAGGATAGGAACTAGCTAAGGCATAAGCAAGTGAAATGTGCACATATATTTTGTTTCAAATATCATTTTCCATTTTTTTGTTGTTTGGCACTGCCAAAAATGTCTCAATACTGCAACTTCTCCATTGCAGTCCATGGCCACCATTCCAGGTATAGTAATTAGTTTGGAAACTCAAACAAAATATGGTCATATGCTCCAGAAGAGTGCTATGCCTGTCATAATCACAGTAAGGCTGGGCATAAATTCTATGTTGGGAACAACTTGCAGCTGTGATCAGCCTTGGAATGGACTTATCAGTCATAAAAAGTTTTAGAAAATTGAACTGAAAAAATTAAGTATGTTGAAGGCATTCATTTTTTTTATTTTAAGGAATGGTTTTAACTTTTCTAAATCGCTGTATTTAGAACCTACTTTTTATTCAATGGCTGTTTGTGAAACCATCCAGCTATCCTTTTAGCAGTTATGGCTAGATAGATCATGTAAGAACTCTAATAAATGAAAACAATGAAAACAGAACTGTAAGAAGAATGAGTTTCAATGGTTGTTTGTGAAACCATCCAGCTATCCTTTTAGCACTTATGGCTAGACAGATCATGTAAGAAATCTGATAAATGAAAACAATGAAAAAAAAACTGTAATAAGAATGAGTTGTAATTGATATAACTAACCTGGATATATTGGCAACTGTTTTGTGATGTTGTCTTCAAGTTTGCTGAATAGTTTGAAAGCATAAGATGCAACTTCAACAGTGGGTGGACTTCTTTTATAGTTTTTGGCACTTGAATTTAATTGGTGGACATGGATGTACATGGATTGCAATGGCTTCATTTTGAATGTGCGGTTTGGATTTAATTTGATGTGATCTAATGGTTAGGAATTGGTTATTTGTTGATCCATGTGCTTTGATCTATTTTAATGAGAAATAGAGTGAGTTGGGTGTCATTTATTGCATTTATTGGGTCTGGGTGTCATTTATTGAACATAGGGTGTTTAGTTGTTGAACAACACAACAGTTATGGCTGACATACATTCCCTTTTATTATGTGCAGGTAGGGATATTTTGGGATACAAAGCTTCAGTTCTGATGAGTGGGGGTTGAAGTGACTGCTACTTTGTACTTCTGGAATAGACTGTTTTGGAAGCCTTTATGGTTTTAGCTATTTTCTAGTTGGTTCAATATGGTTTGTAGTCTTAAGTAGTAAGATACTATTTATGGACAGTGGTGGGCCCAGTCAATGTATGGGGAAATTTTGGACATAAATTAACACTTATTTATACTTAATGTTATTTATTTTTGTTTAAATATTGGTTTCAAAAGTCTCAATTTGTGGTGGTTTGGTGGGACCTGTTAGCTCTGCTATACAACAATGATTTTCTAAGGTCAGAGACAGGCTTGCTCTGTTTGGTTGTGCGCAGAAGGATTCCTCATCGGTCACTATCTCCTTTCTACCCCTATCCCGCTTATCCTCCTTTGGCTCTGTTTCCTCTGTTTTTCCTATAAACTCTGCAAAATCGCCCTTTCAAACCTTAAGCCCCAGGCTCTTAACCCATGAACCCGCACCCATACGACCTTCCGCCACAATCGCAATCGCAGCTTTCAGGAGGTCTTTTATAAGTCATGTCTATAACATCGCCGATGGTCGATTACCGATTGCCCCTAGTGGATGCGATATGATTATAAACTATTGTTAATGACTCCGTCGGGTCCATAGCTCCATCGCAATCGGCACTTTCATGTGGAAAGACTTCTCGGCTTGCGATCTGCGATGGATTCGATGTCAGGTTAAGTTATATTGTAGTGTAGCATCGGGTCTGGGCTTTAATCGCTATTGCAAATTGCATATGTATAAAGGCTTTACCCCTTGACTTTCGCCGATGCGATATTAAAAGCAGTTAATTCCTTATCGGGTCCGGGTTTAGTCACTGATCGCAATCGCATCCATGTGTGTATAAGGCCCAACCCCTTGACTTCCGCCAATGCGATATTGCAATCGCTCCTCCGCCGTCCGATCAGTCCCGACAAGATCCAACGGCCCACGCCCTTTTCGCTCTCATATCTCCCGATACCTCCAACTGAGAGATCTCTGTTGTCTATTCATTCGATCCAACGGCATTTGCTCCTCCCGCATTCACAAACCGCCCGCGCGTTAGCTAGTGATAAAGCGGTTTTCGCTCATTCCTGTCTACCACGTGTCGCCCGATAACTCGCATCGCTCACTCTCGTACCTTTACCTCTCACCCACCAAAAGTGGTGCGATACATACCGCTTACCACCCATTCACCCATCCTCGCTTGTTATCTCCCATGCACCTTATTCCCCCGATGGCCGTCAGATCTGACCACCCGAGATCTGACGGCTCACAATTGTCTGCTCCCGTTTCCGCCCGATTCTGCTCCCGCTTCCGCTCGATTCTTCTCGCCAACAGATCTCTGCCCTCCATTCACTTGATCCAACGACTGATATCTATTCTGCCATGTAGTCAGCTCTTCCATAGCCTGTCCCATACTTCTGAAGGAAGAAGGTGGCCAGTATCCAGCACTCAACGTAATAAATCCTCAACAACCGCATTTAACATGAAGAATGGCCGAGAAGGAAAGGACCAGCCTCGAGCAGATCACAACATTTACTAGTTATGGAACTTCTTCCATACTACACTCCACCTGCTCGAGAAGGAGAACAGAGCACCAGAGAACGTCAAATTCATTCACTGAAGCAACAAATTGCACTCAGAAGCTCTATCAGACAGTTAAAGCGGTTGGTGGTCAATTATGACCCCTCCACGCCTAGAGTGGCAGAGCATTTTTGTAAAGAAAACTCTATATATACCTAGAAAATAGATGTAATCAGGGTTGATGGTTGTAGTTTCGATGTAAGTTTCAACTTCTGGAGACTGTAACTACTTTGATACTTGCAGCGTTTGGTCTTCATTTTCAGCTAATACAAGCTTTTTTTGCTGTTAATTGCTCACTTTCCACTTCTATTCTATTCTAGGTTGTGCCTATTATGCAGTTTTCATGTACTCCTAATGTTTAGCATTAGAGGAGCTGTCATCCTACCTCTGTGTTAAAATCTTGTATGTATCAATGAATGTGTTATTCAGGTTTCTGTTTACTTAGTGCCAGAGAGCTGTCATCCTATCTGTGCATTAGGAAATAGATTTGCAGACCTCTTTACTGGTTGCAGCCGACCATCACATGGTCTTGTGCATCTGCTGGGGTGGTTAGTATTCTCCATGTTCACCTAATCCTCAAACTGTGAGTAATTGGTGGTCTAAAGCCTTGTAGTCTGGGGGTGTTCACCCATGTCTGGAGTTAAGCATAGTAGAAGTGGTTATTTGGCTTGAACAAGCATCATTCCCTCCATTCATCCATTTCCAACATTATGTTGAGTTTGTAATGTTCCCGAGCATCTCCGAGATACAACCTAGGAGAGTTTTTTGGGGTGATAACATTAATTGGCGTCGTTTCCGGGGAGAGGAGATTGAAGCTCAGCTTCCCTAGGAGACGACACAGTTCCAGCTTTGATGATAGACAAAGTTTGGGCACATTTCCGGTTGTAATCATCTATCTGGCGACTCCACATTATAGTCCTGGCTCAGTTTGTGAGACATATTTGAAGAAATCCTCAGAAATCACCAGCTGTCCCAGTGCCTGACCCTGAGAAGATTGTTAAGCCGAAGAAAACTGTGTAGAAAGGAGCATCAGGATCAGGTAAGCCCAAGAAATCTTATGTATCTCTGCAAGAGAAGGTTATAGTTGAGAATATACAATTTGAAGATATACAGCCTAGTACTGCTAGAGAAGAATCACCTTCAAAGATTCATAAAGCTCCTTGTTCATTTAGTCCCCCTTTGAAACTCAGTCCAAAGAAAGCATCCCGTACAATCCATCACATTCCTTTGTCTCTATCATCCATTGCATCGCTTCATACCGCTCAATCTACTAGTATCATTCCACCTACCTCAGTCATGGCAGGCCAACAAGCTCTCACAAAGATTGAAAGAATCATAGCTACTAGGTATGGACCCCTGGTCTCGCCTGTCCCTTTGAATGCCATGCCTGCAGGAGATTATCAGAAATATATGCCTAAGTTTACTGGTACAGAGGGAGTATCAGCTAAAGAACATCTAGAGTCCTTTTATAGATATGCTGATAATCTAGATATTAATGAAGATGATATGTGGATGAGGGTTTTTGTCCAAAGCCTAGATGGGGAAGCTAGAAAATGGTTCAGAGAATTAACCCCTAGGTCTATAGCAGACATTGAGGCCTTAGATGATGTGTTCCTAAAGCATTGGGGGGATAAGAAAGATCTTCTCTACTATCATACTGAATTTGGGAACTTGTAGAGGGAAAATGGTGAGCTGCTATCCGATTTCAACAAGAAATTCAACCATATGTACAACAAAATACCATATGAAGTGAAACCTACCCCTACTTCTGCTATGATAACTTATGCCAATGCCTTCGATTCTCATTTCTGTCTGCTGTTAAGAGAAAGACGATGTGCTTCTTTGGCTGATATGCAAAATGCAGCCTTTGAAGTAGAATCGAACATCATAGCTGTAGAGAGGCTTGGAGGTAAAACTGATAGGAGAAGACAGGGAGGAGAGCTCTCATCATCCTCAGATCTTAAGATCGATAAAATTGCTGGGATGTTAGAGTCATTAGCCTCTGAAGTTTCCAAATTAAAGGCTGAGCAGCATTCTGAGGAAGCAGGAGCTCCTAGTACCTTTTTTCTTCCAAAGCCAAATCTATATAAAGGAGCAAAGGAGCAGTTGCAGATTTTGCAGAGAAGAAAAGATGCTAACAAAGACAGAAGGGTGAAAACCCTTTTTCAGAGTATAGTCATGGAAGAAGAGAAATTTGAAGAAGAGGAGGAGGTCCATAGTATGGAAGATAAGGGCAGTGCCCCTTTCTTAACCTGAGCTGCCTATGAAAAGTCATTATCCAGAGGCACTGCTCGTGAGTTTTTTTTACCTGCAGAACAACAAGATTAACAGCAGAAGCAATCAGCAGCAGGTCCCACCATCCTCGAAGACCTTGAGCCTAAATCCAGCCCAGCTTCTAATGACTATGCAGATCTGCGAATCGAACAGCCTGCTATTATCCCCAGCCCAGTGATAAAAAAGGGTGAGATCTGTTCCCCATCATCTTTTGTTCCTCTTCCTGTTCAAGTGACAATCCATCACAGTTGCCTCCTAGGCACTGAGGCAGGCCATAACTCGATGCCCAAGACTGACATGGATAATCTCAGTCTTGATATTCCGAAGCCTGCCCAGGTGGCCTCCACACAGCTTGAAGGGGCAGTTTATCAGATCATAGAGGAAGAGGATGCACGGTTTCTGGACACCTCCTTGGATGTGGACTGTTCTAAGAAAGATGCAGGAGCAGATGAAGTCTTTGTGTCCCCCACACAAGAGTACAGTGGTTCACCATTCATATTGATTGTGCAGGCCACAAATGACACATACAAGTACACAACAATCGTTATTATTCAGCAGGTGTACAAAGGATCCCATGAAGAAAATCCAAGTATGAGAGCATACAGAGAGGGGATGAAGTATAAACCATCTCTACCTGATAAGGTCAAATGCCCGAAACTTTTTGAGGTAGAGGATCAAATAAATCCAATTTTGCAGATCTTTGATGAACCGGCTCATAGGCCGGCCAAGAGGAGGAGAAACAGTTTTGATGGTCCAATAGATGGCCAGTTTTTGAAGATTTATGTTGTTTAAGGTTTCGAGCCTTAATGATTGTAAACATGTTCTTTTACAGGTTTTAGCGTAGACTTAATTAGACTCCATGCCCAATGGAACACTAGGAATTTTGCTAATTTGTTTTTCATCAGAAAAGCAATGATCTCTAGGTTCTTGAAACCTCACAGGGAGGATCTCATCCCCAGAAGGAGCCAATGTTAGCTCTGCTATACAACAATGATTTTCTAAGGTCAGAGACAGGCTTGCTCTGTTTGGTTGTGCGCAGAAGGATTCCGCATCGGTCACTATCTCCTTTCTACCCCTATCCTACTTATCCTCCTTCGGCTCTGTTTCCTCTGTTTTTCATATAAACTCTGCAAAATCGCCCTTTCAAACCTTAAGCCCCGGGCTCTTAACCCATGAACCCGCGCCCATACGACCTTCCACCGCAATCGCAATCACAATCACAGCTTTCAGGAGGTCTTTTATAAGTCATGTCTATAACATCACCGATGGCCGATTACCGATTGCCCCTAGTGGATGCGATATGATTATAAATTGTTGTTAATGACTCTGTCGGGTCCATAGCTCCATCGCAATCGGCACTTTCATGTGGCAAGACTTATCGGCTTGTGATCTGTGACAGATGCGATGACAGGTTAAGTCATATTGTAATGTAGCATCGGGTCCGGGCTTTAATCGCTATCACAAATCGCAAATGTATAAAGGATTTACCTCTCAACTTCCGCTGATGCGATATTAAAAGCAGTTAATTCCTTATCGGGTCCAGGTTTAGTCGCTGATCGCAATCTCATCCATGTGTGTATAAGGCCCAAACCCCTTGACTTCTGCCGATGCGATATTGCGATCGCTCCTCCGCCGTCCGATCAGTCCTGACAAGATCTAACGGCCCACGCCCTTTTCGCTCTCATATCTCCCGATACCTCCTGCCGAGAGATCTTCGCTGTCTATTAATTCGATCCAACGGCATTCGCTCCTCCCACGTTCACAAACTGCCCGCGCATTAGCTCGCAATAAAGCAGTTTTCGCTCGTTCCTATCTGCCACGCGTTTCCAGATAACTCGCATCGCTCACCCTCATACCTTTACCGCTCACCCACCAAAAGCGGTGTGATACATACCGCTTACCACCCATTCGCCCGTCCTCGCTCGTTATCTCCCGTGCACCTTATTCCCCCGATGGCCATCGAATCTGACCACCCGAGATCTGACGGCTTACGATTGTCTGCTCTTGTTTCCGCCCGATTTTACTCCCGCTTCCGCTTGATTCTTCTCGCCAACAGATCTCTGCCCTCCATTCACTTGATCCAATGACTGATGTCTATTTTGCCATGCAGTCATCTCTTCCATAACCTGTCCCATACTTCCAAAGGAAGAAGGTGGCCAGTATCCAGCACTTAGCGTAATAAATCCTCAATAACCGCATTTAACATGAAGAATGGCCGAGAAGGAAAGGACCAACCTCGAGCAGATCACAACATTTACTAGTTATGGAACTTCTTCCATACTACACTCCACCTGCTCGAGAAGGAGAACAGAGCACCAGAGAATGTCAAATTCATTCACTGAAGCAGCAAATTGCACTCAGAAGCTCTATCAGACAGTTAAAGCGGTTGGTGGTCAATTATGACCCCTCCACGCCTAGAGTAGCAAAGCATTTTTGTAAAGAAAACTCTATATATACCTAGAAAATAGATGTAATCAGGGTTGATGGTTGTAGTTTTGATGTAAGGTTCAACTTCTGGAGACTGTAACTACTTTGATACTTGCAGCGTCTGGTCTTCATTTTCAGCTAATACAAGCTTCTTTTGCTATTAATTGCTCACTGTTATGCAGTTTTCATGTACTCCTGATGTTTAGCATTAGAGGAGCTGTCATCCTACCTCTGTGTTAAAACCTTGTATGTATCAATGAATGTGTTATTCAGGTTTCTGTTTACTTAGTGCTAGAGAGCTGTCATCCTATCTGTGCATTAGGAAATAGATTTGCAAACCTCTTTACTGGTTACAGTTGGCCATCACATGGTCTTGTGCATCTGCTGGTGTGGTCAGTATTCTCCATGTTCACCTAATCCTCAAACTGTGAGTAATTGGTGGTCTAAAGCCTTGTAGTCTGGGGGTGTTCACCCATATATGGAGTTAAGCATAGTAAAAGTGGTTATCTGGCTTGAACAAGCATCATTCCCTCCATTCATCCATTTCCAACATTATGTTGAGTTTGTAATGTTCCCGAGCATCTCCGAGATACGAGATACAACCTAGGAGAGTTTCTTGGGGTGATAACAAGACCAGTACTATATCAATTACTGGTCCCTGCACAACATTAGGAATCTCTCCCCTAGTGCTGCCACTGTAGACTCAGCGATTTCTCAGATATCAATAGAGTTTCAAGTGTTGGCCACGCAGGTCTGAAGCCGTACAGATTCTCTGCAACTCTCAACAGATTCCGCTACAGAGTTGAATTTTCCCGATTTCGTCGCCCCCAACGAAAATAAATTTGCACAAGGCACACTTCACGAGTCCACCACTCTCCTCCACAGTATGACTGGCTTCACACTACCTACATGCAACAAAACACTGATCTAAGTCTCTCAGGGTACACAAATCCCTGCGCATATCAACCAACTCTCATTGACGAGCTTCCACAACCACTCTCGTATCTGCAGTGACATAGCAACAACAAAGGATGGACAAACAAAAACTAAAAACAATACAAATATATTATGTTATTTCCTCAACCCAGGACGGGCCAAGCCCAGGAGAGGCTAGGCCCTCAAGGGCTGTGATACCATGATAAAATCTGAATATAATAACTATATATTAGCTTGGCTCTCCAAGTGAGATACCTGGAGAGTGTACACACACTCATACACACACTATTCAATTAGGAGAACAACCTAGTACATATAGGCTTTCACACTAACAGGGTGGTTTCAACCACTCTCTAGATAGTAGGATCTGAGGTCTAAGATTAGAGTCTCAATCCTATCATCAACGTAACAATAATCTAAGTTTATCTTTCTCCATTACTTCCAACAAGTAAGAGTTTTTTAAATTAGAAAAATGTATTGGGTTCGTATAGTAGAGATTAAATAAAGTGATTTTTAAAAGTATTTTCCAATATATAATAAAAAATTAAAAATATTGTTTATTATAACAAGTTAAGTGAAAATTTTCATTCACATATTTATCTCTCATATCATTTTTATATAAAAATATATAATAATTTCTATCTTTTATATAAAAATATAATATAAATTGTTTTTAATTTTGCCAGGTTAATTATTCTCAATTTCAAAGTTCCCCATGCAAAACGAAATTGTGTGTACATATTCTTGCGAGGATGGTTTTGAAAGAGAAATTGTGTGTATGGTTTTGAAAGAGATGCATTTTCTATAGTGTGAGGTGTAAATATAAATAAATAAATATATGATTTTTTTTAATTCGTGTAAATTTCAATTTCAATTTTTTTTAACTTTCAATTTTTGTGTGGACCGGGGTGAATTACATTCGTGTAAATATTTTATTTTAATATTAATTTGATTTTTTTAATTTTATAAAAAGGCTAAACTATATATGTATATTTGGGTTTTATGCATTTTCAACTTTGAGGAGTGATATATATATATATATATTTGGGTTTTATGCATTTTCAACTTTGAGGAGTGAAAAAATTAATGACAATTATTTATAATAATTAATTGAGAAGTGATATATATATTTGGGTTTTATGCATTTTCAACTTTGAAGAGTGAAAAAATTAATGACAATTATTTATAGTAATTACAATTAATTACAAAAAATTCTAAAAATTGTTATACTTAAAATTTTAAATTAGTTTTTATTTAAAAAAAAAGTTTAAAGTAAAACAAAGCAAATTAATGTACAACAATGCTAATTAAAACAACAAAAGAAACTATGAAAAAAATTATTGTAAAAAAAAATTAATTACTAACAAAAACAACTAATTTATTTATTTTATTAAAAAGAAAATTAATTTAAAATTCCACTATAAAAATAAAATACAACTCATTAAAATTAAAGGCATTAACAAAAAACAAAATATTATGCTAAAAATAAAATTTTATGGAATACAAATATAATTACAAAATTAATTTCTATGCGAGGTGATGAAATATTTATGAAATATAAACACAAAAATATATGTATATAATTACAAAATTAATTTCTATTCTATGAAATATAAACTGAAACATCCGTAGTAAAAAATATATGCAGTGAAAATATATGTAGTGGAATAAATTAATGGACAGAAAATGTAGAAATATTCAAGCTTCATGGGTTGAACATCCTCAAGCGACTTGAGATAAAATAGAAGATTGAGCTAACATGAAAAATAAATAAATGATAGTAAAAAGTCAAATATTAGTAGGAAAAATGCATTTTTGTTAACAAAAGTTTCAACAACAACAATGATTTCTTTCTTTGAAAATGTTTTTGACTACTGAAAATCTTAGTAGTATAGATGTATAGATGGTACGAACATGTTCTAGCGGCTGCAACACCCTTCAAAATTTTGGCCTACATCCAATTTCAGAGCATTCTTTGAGAGGTTTACTTGATGACTACATGCACTCAGGTTCACTCAGTGCGCTCATGTGAGTGTTCGGACCCACCTTGCTTGATCATTCCACCCAAGCTTTTGCATGTTGATATCAATGTCATGCTTGCGACCATGTTCTGGTCATCCTCAAGGTCTTCGTTTTGTGTGTACATGTTGTGTTCGCTATGTAAACATCTGTCTCGCTCACACACAGAGTCATTTCTTCTACTGCACTCACCAAAATGTCGAGCTTTTCCTCTGAAGGTGTCGTTTTCTTTGGATTCACGTTTTTCATCTCTTCTTCTTTCAACCTTGCCCTTCTGATCAGCAAGTCAGCCTCTACATTTACTGCACTTTTCTGCATCTTTTCAAGTGTTGCGACATTCTTTTCTCTCAGCTAAAACTCCATTTCCGGATCAAAGGCACCCGGGTAATGCAAGAGAGAAGATCTAGGAGGGGGTCTTATATCAACCGGCATTGAATAATAAACTTGATTAAATCTGGCTACAAACTGTTGTACTGTCTCCCCTGGCAGTCTTTTCAGTTGATTATACTCTTCTACGATAAGGAAAAGGTTCTATCCGATCCTCCACCTGTCAAGAAAAACTTTGATGAACTGCTGTAAATCTGTGATGCTCGCATCAGGCAGGGCTTTGAACCAACTCTTGACTTTGCCTTGCAAAGAAAGAGAAAAAAGCCTTATACTGACATCTTCTTCATCAATTTCAAAAAGGTTTAGAAAAGTCTCAACATTCTGCACATGTTGCTCAGCATTGACATTCTTACATTCACCGTCAAATCTTGGCAAGTATAGATCATAGTTTTTGGGGAAAGCATGAAGAACAGAAGGTAAAACAAGAGGTTTATACCTATCTGGGATTATAACAGCTGTAGGAATATATACAAGAGCTATGGGATCAGTTTTGTTTTCTTTAGGCTCATCACTTTGCAGAGAATCATCATAAGATGTAGGAAAATTAAGGAGGCCAGGATCAAAGGGAAACTTAGTATTTATGCTTTTTGAATGGGTCGATTGAAGATTTTGATCACCTTTATCATACAACAAGTTCTGAAAAACTTTCAAGACAGCTTCAAGAACAGCAAAGAAGTAATTCACAAGAAAGCAGAGTAGGTCCTGAATACCATTCCACTTTGGATACCCGAACTTTGTGTAAGATCCTTCCATTTTCACAGAGAAAGAGTTAGTCCTCCAGTGGAGTCACCATGAAGCACCGATTGCTGAATTCTTCAGTGAATGGAGTCGCCAGGTGAATGATTTCAGCCGTCTTCTTTCTGATCATTGTCCACCATCAACCATCAAATCTGAACTTAATACATGCACTGGGGCAAGACAATCTTCAAGCAAACCGTTTTCGTCCCCAGTGGAGTCTCCACTATGTTAGAGCCTAAATCTGCCTTAGGCTAAGGAAGGAAAAATTCAGGATAACCACAAACCACGCTCAGCCTCGTAGCTAGCCCTACGAGGACAGGAGAGGGCTCTCTCCGGGTCACACTCAGTAAAAATACACAATAGGGTCTGAGATGACTCAAGATGAATACTGATTTTAGGCTAGTAAATAGATATGAAAGAGGTAATTTGTTTGAATGACTGAATTTTCTGGGCTGTATGGGGCCAACAGGACCGCATGAGCTGGGAAATTAAATCAATGACACAGATTGTTTCATGAGGCAAGATAGGCAGGAAGTTTAGCAATCAAATTTGAATAATATGGAGTGGAAAGACAGTTAAGAGGCTGAAAAGGGCATATGTGATGAATCCTTTTCAGATAGAAGAAACCACACAGAACATGAACACTTTCCCAAGGCGGAGCAGTAAACTGAATTCTACCTTTCTTACTTAAAAGCATTCAGCTGGGAGTGATTATGAATGAAATGTAAAACATCACAAGACACATATGAAATAGAAAGAAAACACTTATGCTAAACTCATACCACAGGAATCTCAGGAATCAGAGCTGCATCATTTCATTAAAATCTCTGCCAAAACTGTACAATGAGAGCGCTGGGTTTTTCCTCCACACTGCTCCCAGAAATTCCAACCCTTTACAAATGACTTTCAATACAATAAATAAGCTCAGAAGTGGGAAAGCAAATCAATGAAGATAGGGAGTCGTTTAATCATCATTAATGAACTGAAGCTGAAGAGCCAACCGTTTGCCAGCGTTACATTTTCCACCCAAACGACCGATGGAGAGGTCTCGGGACTCAAAACTTGCCCAAATTTCTTGGCCATGCACCATCAGTCATGATTTTTCATGCCAAATCCAATGATGTAAATTTTTTTCAATTTGGATCTCCCTAGCAAAAGCATGCGCCACGTGCGCGGCGCATAGGGAAGTGGCACAACGCATTGGGCTTGAGGCGCAGTGCATAGCTCTTTTTGCAGGAGACGTTTTGAGGTCTTCCTGGTGTCCAAATTGGGCGTAGGATAGCTCGTTGGAAAGGTCTTTGACTCTACTTTCCAACCCAACTAGAATGTTTCAATTTGGATTTCATTTGCCCTGTCAAAAATCAAATCTCCCAAGACTGGTCAAAATGTGCCAAATGAGGCTGCCTCAAGGCAGAGTGCTGTTGCAGTCAACTTTTGAAGGTGTTTCTCAACTCCAAATTGAGCTCATGATAGCTCATTGGAAAGCTCTTTGTGTCTAGTTATCATTTGACTCATTAAGAAAGTCATTTAGCCAACCAAGCTAGGAGAAAACGTGATTTTCCCAAGGTCACTTCAGAGGTGATTCAATTCTCCCGAGGCAATTGTATTTTTGACATTTCTCTAAAACCATGCCACCTGTGTAAAAAGTGAAGGAGGTTTTTCTTCCTTGGCCTATTTTGGACAAAAATCTCTCTCAGTTTTCTAAAATTCATCTTTTCTTGCTCAGAAACATCATTTGAGTGAATTATTGAACCTTCCTCTGGCCTGCAAGTATTATTGAAGCACTTTGAGAACAACAATTTGCAAACCCTAGACCTAATGACCAAGTTGACTCTTTGCTTATCAAGCGATAAAAACAAGACTATAAATGATTTCAAGACTGTCTTAATGAACTTTAATAAACAGAGCTGAGCCAGCAGGACATGGCATGAGGGATAAATGAGTGACCAAGTCCTTCCGTCAGAATATGGCATGCTCCTAAATGGAATGCAGGTGATCAAGCAGAATGGGACACCTAAAAATGAAATGCAAAAAGAGTTTTGATCTTTGAGGAGGACTGACAAGACCGAATCTAACAAAATTTTTAGAGGATTACGATCCATTTTGAATATTTTCCTCCGATTACTTCACGAGACAAAATATGTCTCATGGGATTCTCCAAGGTGATGACCGTAGTCTATCGCAGCATTATGTAGTGTTAGAAATGATTGACAACAAAGATGACTGCCAATGACAACTTTTCCACATGCAAATATCTGAGTTTAGGCCCAGCCAGGCCTTTAGACAAATAATAGATCACATGTTCACTCCGGTCATCATGCGTTTGAACCAATACCATTCCAAGAGAGGATGGCAAGGCTGCCAAATAGAGAAGAAAGTCACGGTTGTAGTCGGGAGCGCTTAGGAGTGGGGCTGATATAAGCGCCTTTTTCAAGGCATCAAATGATCGTTGAGCTTGATCATCCCACAGATACGACACTCCTTTCCTCAGTAAACACATGAAGCCTTTTGTTAATTTGGCATAATTTACGATGAATCGGCGTAAAAAGTTTGCTTTCCCTTACAAACGTTGGAGCTGTAGAATGGATTGTGGTCAAGGCAATTGAATAATTGCTTTTACCTTATCAGGATCAACCCTAATCCCGTACTTGGAGACAATGAATCCAAGTAAGCATCCAAACTCAACGAAGAAAACGCATTTATGCAGATTCAGGTGGATGTTGTAAAACCAACACCTTAGAAAGATTGCTCTTAAATGGTTTAGGTGTTGTGTTCATTGCTTGGAATAGGCTGGAAGGTCATCCAAGTAAGCTTGAACGATGTGCCTGATATCTTGAAATGCGTAATCCGTGGCTCTTTGAAAATTCACTCCAGCATTCTTCAAACCGAATGGGATTTTTCTATAGGAAAAGACACCCCACGGGCATACGAAGGCAGTTTTATGCTGGTCAATAGGTTTTATAGCAATCTGGTTGTAACCTGAGAATCCATCCATGAATGAAAATGATTCACAACCAGCGCAGTCGTCAATGAACGGTGTCGGATAATTATCCTTAGGACATGCGGCATTCAAATCTCGGTAGTCGACACATACGCGGATGGTTCCTTTTTTTTTTTTTTATGGAAACCCATTCCGTTAAAGGAACAAGATAGACAAAACCAACATGTAACAATGTTTCCACTTCAGTTTTTATGGCTGCCATTTTGCGGGATGGACCGGCCAAAGTCTTTGACGGATAGGTTTTGCATTGTCGTAAAGCTTGATCTCATGCTCGACTATAGAAGGATCTATGCCGGGCATTTCCTGATAAGACTAGGCGAATACATGGAGGAATTCCTTAAATAGGCAGGTGAATCTTGCAATTTCCTTAGGATTGCAATTGGCTCCAATCTAGATGTTTTCCACGATGCCTGTCTTGACAGAAATATCGATGAACAATGTCTTTGAAATATTGCCCATGTTTCCTTCTACATCCAAAGTCTAGATGGTCGTATAGGGTGAGGAAACGATTTCTAGTATGTCAGGGGACAGGATTTGAAGAGGCATTGTGTCTGAATCAGATATCAAAACACGATGATGCCAATCCTCCCAAGGTCGCTCTTCTAAACTCATGATTTCTCGAATAGCTTCATCCGTAGGTAGGACTTGATCGAGTAGATTAAAAGAAGGTGCAGTTATGGAAGGGGCGGTGGTACCGTTAGCAGTAGCCAACATGACCGGAGATGTGGATGCGGTTTGAATGGCTTGGTAGGCCAATTCAGTTGGTGACATCGGCATTTGTTCTCTGAATGTGTCAAGGTCTGAAGGAGTCGGTAGGATCCATGGACCGGTTGGTTCATGAGGAAAAGATGAAAGCATGTTGACCATCTGTGAAACTTTGGGCAGCTGAAGAGGAAAACAACCCATGAGGGAAGAAGCCTTCAGTAGACCAGTACCTAAACTAACATAAGAGTTAGTTCCACCTCCTACTAGGGGTACGGAGCCACTTGGTAATGGTGAATAATCAGGGGTGAAGAAAGACAACTGATCTACTATAATTACCTTTCCATCCAATGGAAATAGGATGATGCGAAAGACAATAGATATGACGACCGACATGGCGTATGTCCAACTGCGACCCAGCAAGAGATTATCGTCGATTTTTCTGTCCACGACTTCTATGTCCACCATTACGGTTTTCCCACTCAAAGTGATGGGGAAAGTGGCTAGGTATCCTTTTGGTATAAAGGTGTGGTTGTCGAAATCTTTCAGGGAGTTCGACGACGAGGATAGGGTTGGAGAACCTAGGGCGAGCCAACATGAGGCCGACATGATGTAGGTCGAAGCACCTTTGTCAATGACAGTTCTGTGTATACCTTTACCTTTTGAAGTTATATGCACCTGAAATGCAAGCTGGTGAGAAAGGGGAGGTTTACACTTGTCCATGTCGAAAACAGCAATCATGGAATCCTGTGAGTCGATACCACCAATGGTCGAAAGCAAAGCTTTCCGTTGTGTTGGGCATGTTTGTAATACTTCGAGCACCGACATAGCCGACGACACTTGTGCCAAATCATCTAAAATATCGTAGTGTTGGGCGGCACGTGCAGATGTATTGTGCGTTGTGCGTCAAAGTGTCCCTTTTGGGGGTCGAATTACAAGGTCTGCAACCAGCCCATTGATATGCAAATCGTTGGGTGACGGTGGGCTTGGACTTGAGGAAGGTTCCATTGCATGAGCGATAGGAGCTCCATAAGGTTTGGCTCTTGTGGCGAGATCTACCATTTCAAATGTGTAAACGATAGAAGATCCTTCTCCAGCTGAAGGATGTTGCGAACCATCATTACCCCCTTGCGGGGGTTGCGGGTGGTTTGCAATAAGATTTTGTTGCTGTTGAGTGGGAAAAGGATTCCTAAGGATAGTAGGAGCCTTACCCGTATCCTTTTTGGCAAGGCAGTCTATGCATTCTTGAAGTCGTGGACATCACCAGGTCGTGTGGTCTTCAGCACAGAGTTTGCATGGATATCTCATGGGTTTATCTTTTTCCTCATTAGTAGGCACAACGGCCTTTTGTTTTGGGTTTGGCTACTTTGTTGACTGCTCCTCAAAAGGAGCGGTCTTTTTCTTATTCTTCTTGTTCTTGCCACCGGATTTTTTAGTAGATTGCACAGAGTTTAGCGCAGTGGCAGGAAGAGCAGTCGCTTTTGTAGAGGGGTCCACCGACATCTCGGTGATGTGACCGTTGAGTTGTTTTACAACAGCCCTAGAGGTGGTACCGACAATCCCGTTGGCGTGCACTCCGGGGTGCTGAGTAGCGGAAGCATTGGGGTTACCAGGGGCATTGGGGATTATGTCGTAAAGAGTGCTAGACTATGAATATATCAGATCTAAGTGCTAGGCATGACGTATGGATTGGTCTTCTATGACCGCACCACCTAGAGTGACATCTATAGCAATTTGTGGGAGTAAAGACTTACAGAACCAGTCCGTTAAGAGAAAGTCTAGTATGGAGCTTTGACTAACCTCCGCCTATGTCTCCATTCATGAATATGATTGGAGATGTGGGTGGTGGTATCTTGATGAAATGAAGTGGGAGATTCCCAGTCTCATAGTGGATGGGTAGTCAGAAGTGCTTTAGGAATTCCATCGCTAAAGTGTCAAAGGTGTTTACTGATGCACGTGGTAATTCAATATACCATTTCGCTGCGTTGCCAGTGAGGGTGTGGGGAAAAATATGTAACAGGACACTATCATCCACCATAGAGTTTGAAACACACCAAAGATGGTAGGTGGTGATATGGGTGCTCGAATCCTCCCCTTGCTTGCCATCGAACTTTGGGATGTCCGTTGGTATTTTATGCGGGATCAATGGCCATTGTAAGTTGTGATAGATGGGGTCATTTGTTAGCTTATATAAGTCGGGTATATCCAACATTTCCAAAAAAGGCAGAGAGTTAGGTGCCCTCAACTCGGGCCATGGTAACAATGGACAACTTGAGGAGTTTTGCACTCCTCCCATCATTTGGTTCCCCATATTATACATGGGTTGCGTGGTGTAGCAGTTGCTTTGAGGTATGGTGTTGTAGAGTGGATTTGCATGAGGATTTGATACTAGGGTATAGAATTGCCCCCAAGATAAGCGGTCCCCACTTGACTCATTTGAATATGTCAGTAGGGTGCCCCCATGGATTGGTTGGGAATCCCTTGAGGATTCCCGCCTGACACAGAACTAACCATTTGTCCTTCATTGACAAAGGGAGAGCTCATGTCAATTACAAATAAACCATGCATGCCTGAGAATGGAGGGGGAACTATTACGTTCCCTACCGGCATGTGCATATTGGGAACCCCCCCAAGTATATGGATCTGGGGGTTTGAACTATATAATGGTGGCTGACCATGTTGTTGGTAAATGGGGACCGTGCCCATAGTGCCACATTGAGCATTATAGGGAGCGCTATATGTGGCACTTGTCAAAGGTATGCAGTTTGACATGAAGGGAGTGGAACCTGGCATCTACTGGGTCCATCTCGTAGAGGGTGTCATGTGAGTGGTTGTACCTGGGACAAATGGAATAGCGGGATTCGCCATTACTGATGTTGTGATGACTATCGACGGGGGAAGTGGTGGAGGACCAAATGTGTTCAAAAAGTTCCACAACCCGTAGGTTGTTGACAGGATAGATGGAAATGTTCCAACTACCGAAGCAGGAAGTACAGGTACTACGGGAGCCAAGACAAGTTCCAATGGATTCATGAGAGGAGGGTTAAAGGAAGGAAGAAATCCTTCAGTAAAGAAATCCTCCAGCAAACTTGAATCGCTGGTCGTCCAAACAGATCCCGTGTGAGATCTAGAAGACTGATACCCCGAAGATGGGGAATCCGGTTTAGTGGAACTCGGCGGTTCTTCCACAATGAGTGGAGGAAGTCCTCGCAATCGTCTAGATTGACGATGAGGGTCAAATGTAGCCACGGTGACCGTTAATTTTAATCAATAAATTTTATCGTGATATTCGTTAAAGTCTCAAAATGATAACACTCAGGTGCCTAAAAATACAAAAAATACACTAAGTCTATCAATCAGGAAACAGAGGGAAAATACCTTGTCTGAAAAGCACCGATCACCGGAGATGAAACCCAGTATCTCAATGAATAACAGAGAAGGATGGCCAGATGTATAGTTACAGTTACTTTAGAGCTTTGCCCGAACCTTAGATTGAGGGTCCAAGTACTCTCGTGAAGATGAGCACCCTCCCAAAAACTGAAGACAAAGTAGATCTGTCTGTTTTAGGTACCAAGACAGCTTTTCCCAGTCACCTTGTGTAAGTCCCTATAAGTTTGGCCACTAAAGATACCTCAGATCACAGACACCACCAGGGGGACATAGTCGTAGACAGCACGTTGTGTGTGCAGGATACCTTAGTCCCCGACTTAGTTCCGAAATCCCCAAAGGGACCCCGATACACAGAATGCCCAAAGGAGTTGTAAGAGAAGGCGAGCTACCTTCAGTTACAGTCCGATGTTGTCTAGTATTTTGCTCTGCTTTTACTAGATTGGTCTCGGTAGTATGAGTGCAGAAGGAATTTTTCACTCGTTAATGACACTAGTTTTGGTTTCGACCTTAGGCAGTTCACTCACATGCTTATCCCAAGATCCTAGCCTAGCTAATGTTGGTTTTCTTAATAAAGAGTTATTGATTGATTTTTATGTAAATTTTATGTGTACTTGATTATTGTCTTCGATAGGGGAGTTGACATATGAAATATGTTGAGACTCTTGACTCAATAAATCATGCAAAAACAATGCTTTGAAATTTTTTTTCAATTTGATGCAAACAAGCTGTATTCTACATATTCATATTTTTCACATATTCATAGTTTCTTCCATGCATCCATTGTCATTCAACACATGCATAACCAAAAGATTATTTTCCAATATTTCCTAACAACTACTTGAAACCAAAATGAAGCAAGTTACCACTAGTTAAACAAAAGTATGAATACAAATTGTCAATCTTTATTTTAGAAAAAATGTTTTAAAGAGAGAAAAACCAAAACTTTTTTCCTAAAAATAAATTTCTAGGACACCAATTTTGCTGACATAATACAGTTACAGATCATATTTCATTCCATGAGAAGATTTCCCACCCCTATTGGCTTACAACCATTGCTACAAATCAAATTCTAGGGAGACTAATGCTCTGTAACTGTGCCTACAAAGTGTTAGTAGGTGCACTAAGGCTCCCTGTGAACAGGCACAGTGCTTTATAAAGCTCTCTGTAGCCTGCTAACTTGCGTTAGTGAGGGAAATCAGTCAAAAATAGGGTTTCTAAGATCAGCTTCTAAGATGAATGTATACAAGTAGGATGCAACAAGATATTTGGTGGATTGGAAAAGGATTGCAGAAGTCTTGGGAGCTAAGAGAAGGAGGAGAAACTGAAAAACTTTCCGAGTAAACAGGGAACGAGATGTATAGTCCCCAGTGGAGTCGCCAATTCTGATATGGGGTAAAATGCACGGTGTATGGAGAATGAAAACTACCCTCAAGGCCTTCCCGGGACCTTCGACAGACTATAATATTATCTACAGATGCTATCAAGTTATACACATGTTCATCTATCAATATCAATTAACAAAGTATGGAAAGAGGATTACCTTTAGTCTCCTTCTAGATTTGTTTGGAGATCACAATGCAGCCAAGAAGAACTCCCTCAAAGCTAGCTCCAAATCAATTCCTGCACCAAGGAAAGGCAAACACAATCACCGCATACAATCTTGAAAACTAATATATGAATGCAGAATGAACATCTATTTTCATATAACTAAACTACTCATCTAAACATGTATTGAATTAACAACTTAATGAACAAGGTTATCGACACCATGGAGTAGACAACACCACTGCAGTTCTATATTTATAATGAAAGAGTGATTACAACCATCTGTTGCATCAGCCTTCCTATACCCCTTCAGCTTTTCTCTCTCTCTCTCCCTTCTTGCTCACTTCTGATTGATATGAGTCAATGCTCAGCAGTCAAGTAGGCTATCCTTTCAAATGATCTAACCCTCACTTTGCTTATATAGCAATTGAGTTAGGGTTGCCAAGTTCCTCCTTGAGTTCATTAGGGCAAAAGCAATGAACTTGCCATGCTTTTCAGCTCTTTCCCATTTGCCTCCTTTCTTCTGATTGGAAATCCTCTAAATATCTCGATTTTGGATGTTTCCTTGCTTTTCTTGCATAGTTCTAGGGAAAAATATCTAGATATTTATGAACCCATTCATTCCTTTGACCCATTGAACTTCCCCTAGTTTCACTAACGTTGTCCCCTCACTGGCAACATGAGTTAGTGGGGTCACTAACGCTCCTCTATGCTTGGTAACAAGCTTTATAAAGCAGGTTGTCTGTGTTAAACCAACGTTAGTGTGGAATCTAGGCCTACAATTATGGTCTTTTCTTCAGTCATCATGTCTTTCCCCTATGAGTTGATGATGAGGTCAATTTGTTGTATAATAGGAATATCCCTTAGAAGAGCTGCCACAACTAAGGGACAACTTCCTGTAGAAAGCCACAATAGATAAGAGGAGGCTGAAGGATGGAATAGGGGTTGGAACAGCCGAGCATTGTAGCCAAGGCTTTCCTCCCCTCTTAGAAAGGAAGCCGCAATTGTGGAGGGCTATTTTGGCCACATTTTGAAGGCTGTTAGGACTGCTGTTAGAATGCCCTAACCAGTCCAGCAATACAGCAAATAGAAAACCCCCAAAACAGTGATGATGATACATTAAAGCAGGATGATGATGATATATTGCAGCAACATGATGATGAATGCCGCAGCATGATGGGTATAGTGACGAAGTGTATCATAGCATAATGAGGGGCAACACAATGGTGAGGTGCAACAATATGATATAGCAAGTTCATGGTGCTGCAAGTATAACACATTGGTACAACAACATGCAACGGACAACAAACAAACATTGGGATAGTTGTATGGTACTTAGCAGCAAGTACACCAAGCATGAAATGGTACAACAACATGCAAGGGACAATTGTATGGTACTTAGCAGCAAGTACACCAAGCATGCAATGGTACATCAGCATATAAGGGACATCAAACTAACATTGGGACAACTGTATGGTACTTAGCAACAAGTACACCAAGCATGCAAGGGACAACAAGCAAGCAATGGGACAACAAACATGGACAACACGGTTCAACCATGACACATGGGACAACAATACAACATTAAGTGTAGTAGTCATGAGGTCTAGCATTGTGATGATGGGTGCAACATAGTGAGGTGCATCATGATGATGAGATGCAACACGATGATAGGTGAAGGAGTCACCTTCGAGAATCAGTTGAAGTAGCATGTCTTCAACTGATCTCATGTATCATCTTCTTAGAGATGATCTATGCTCTCATTTAGATAAGTCAAAGTTTTGACTTCAGTTGTATATGTATTATCTCTCTCTCTCTCTCTGCTGAACTATTGAAGAACATATAAGAAGAATTGATCAAGGGTTTCACCACATTGAGGTTTGTCCCTGGCTAGTGCCACATCTTGTGTCCTCTTGTCTTGGCTTGTCTTTTGCGAATTATATTTATGTTCTATCTGTAGTTTACTTTAATGCTAATGTGATTGCTAATCTGGAAAAAATATTGAGCTAACTATGAAAATTGAAATAAATTGCTCTAGAATAGAACATACCCAAAACTTAACATGGTATCAGTGCTGAGGTGAAGAGAAAGCCCAAGCAAGAGTGAAAGAGCAATCACCGAAGATAGTTGGGAAAGGACAAAAGGATCAATGGATTCCTCATCCCTCTTCTAATTCACCAACGGTGAAGTCGAAGCAGAGAATATTATCAGAATGGTGCAGCGAAAGTTTCTGATGGCCTACCTGAAGATCACTTCAATGGGAAGTTCGAATCTAAGGGTGGAAGGAAAGGTAGATGCCTTGGTTGAAATAAGTTTAGCCATTATGCAAAGGAGTGTCTGACTGGCAAGGACACATCACTTGATGATAAACAATCATTCCAGGAACATCTTCAATGATCAAAGGAATGACAGGACACAACCGACTCTTCAAAGAAACTAAGGAACCCCAGGTATGAAGAATCAAATGTTGTTTATGATAAGATAAAGAAGTGTTATCTTGTATTGGCCCTCTGCTTCAGATTCTTTGGGAATCTGGCTTATCGATTGTAGTGCTTCAAGGCACTCCATCGGATAGAAGGGTGCTCTCTCTCTAATTTGGTAGAGATGGAAACATTAGTGGGATTATACTTAGAGCCGATGCCACCTATCCCGGAAAGGGTGTTACCCCTCAATTGAATGAGCGTAACTCGATTCATTTACATAATCTCTTTTATGTACCTGATCGCAAGAAGAACCTGGTGTCCATTTCGGTAATGGAAGTCAAAGGTTTCAAGGTGGCATTCATCGATGGAAATGTATGTGTTTGAAAATAGAATTTTCAAGGATTCTTTTACTCATGGGTTTAGGTTGGAAATTTGTATCAAATTACAGATAGTCCATTGGGGACCATGTCAGTTGACACATAGCACCAGAGGTCTGTGAGTCAAATGATGACAGGGATGCCTGAATTCAAAAGGAGCATGAAGGTACATGTCTGAGATGTACCAAAGGAAAATCTCACAAGGGGACCATTCCCCTCATGTAGCAGGTCCATAGGTTTGGAACAACTCGAGGAGTTTTGAGATTCATGATCAGGAATCTCATGTGTGCAGCTGGAAGAAAGCCCTCTATTTCTTGAAGCAAATCACCCCGGGTTTGATATGAGAGGATTGATAGCCATCAGATGAAGTTGAGATTCACTAAGAGTGAAGTCGATCCAAACCATTGTTTGAAAGTTGTGGATGATAGACCTCTCATACCGATGCCTTCTGAGAACAACCTATTTCTGACAGGTGTAGACCCTCTCACTTGCAAAAGTAAGAGGGAGTTGGATTCCGGATATGGAATGGTAAACTGCAAGCCTGTGACTACCTCGAAGATCTTAACTTTCAGAAGTTATATGGTGGTGATGCCAGACCAGATTTGGGAAATGCCTCTGAGTTTCATAAACTCATTTGCATTGATGTTCTTGGTGAACTTCCGTTCGGATATATGTTTTGTAGTTAGCATGGTGAGCTCATATTTGGTTGAGCCTCACTGGATTGGTGCCAAGAATCTTCTGAGATATCTTCAGGGCACAATCTCTCATGGATTGAGATACACTGTCAGAAATATGAAGCTGCATGATTATTCGAATGCTAACTAGGCACCCAGTGTGGAGGATCACTAGAGCACTTCTCAGTGCTGGTTCTTTTTGGGTTCTGCTTCGATATCATGGATGAGCAGGAAGCAGAAGTTGGTTGTTATAAGCACCACCGAGACTGAATACATAGCCACGAATTGCATTTAGAAGTACCTTAAGATGAGCGATGTCTATTTCATGCTATTATATGTATGACATCATGAATTATTGCTTTTATTTCACAACACTAATAAAATAATTGTTGATTTGGTTTGTCATTACTAAAAATAAAATATTTTTATTTTATTTATTTTTGGTGAGATATTGTGTTGATAACAATTATTGATTTGAATGGTCATTTAATGTTTTCATATCAAAATTTCCCATGCTATAGAAATTTTTACAATGGATTACATTATATGTAAATGTTATTAGATAACTGGTCTATTTGTCTGAATTAGATCATTACAATTATTTGTTTCAATCATGGTTTAAGTTATCATATACCTCTTAGAAATTAGTAATGTGAAGGATGACCCATTGCATCCTTATAACTTTTTTTATTCCATATAAGTTGAAAAACTATATTAGGTTTTACTTAGCACCAACAATAAACACACAATTTGTACTAAAAAGAAGCACCAAAAGCAACTAAGGTAGAGACTCTAGAAATTAGCATATAATTAATTAGGTTTGAAATTTAAAAATTGTATTATATTGTATGTGGAAGTTAATATATAATTAGTTTGTTTACTTGCACTAGACCATTGTAATTGTATTTTTCAATTGCCATTAAAGAAATTATCAAAAGTATTAAAATCAATGATTTTAGTGGTGGGTCAACGCATTCTTAGAAGAATTGTATTCCATACAAATTAAATAAAGGTACTAGATTGTATATATAAATTAAACATATCATTAGTTTGTTCATTTTAATGGGGCCATTGTATTTGTATTTGTTATTACTATTAACTCGTAAAATTCCCTTTGCATATAAATGGAAACAATTCATAATAAATACTAACATCATTTTTAATTTGGTAGGTGTTTATGTCCTTAAGCAATGAAGTGTAGATATTTTAATATCGTACATGTGGTTGCAGTGCAGAGGAAGATGGGCATTACTACAAGTCAAAAGATGTTGATATTTGAAATGGAAGGAGTATTCTTCAAATCATACACCAAACATGAACACAATTTTCATATTCAAAGAGAACTAGATTGATAGTTTGGTGGTAGGTCTTATTTTTTAAGGTTTTTTCAGTCATAAGTATTAAAAATGTTGCTTAAAAAATTATGATGTCACAGTATGGACAGTAATGTCATTGACAAGTACATCCGAAAACTACTTGAAAAGTCAAATATTGATATAGAGGACTTTAAATTTGCATGGGACAAGTCTCATTGTTATTTGCAAACAAAATTGGAAGCGGGGAGAACAATACAATTTTATGAGAAAAAGTTGATTGATGTGTGGTCCCAATATCGAGATAATTATAAAGAATCAAATGTATTGCTAATAGATACAACAAAGCATACTTTTCAATTCATTGGATATCGATCAAACCACATCTTGATAAAAGCTATACAGGAAAAGAGCAAGATACTTGACTTATGCAAGTTTTATTCCCCTTTCTTAAGACACTTCATTGTATCAAAGAAAAACATGAGTACATTCGAATGTTCAATAGAACATGTACTTCATTGTAGTGGATGGAGATAATTTCCTTATAAATTTGTTGAAAAGTACATTCCAAATTTTCAATACATTTTGGACATAGTTTTTGTTGTATCAATTTATATGATTTTATATTTTTGAAATATATGGGAATTGCCAATTATATTAATATGTATATTTCTTATTATTTATAATTCCTTTTGCAATGACTTTGTTGCTTGCCTTTTAAATTATCTTGCATGAACCATCGAGACATGTTATTTTAATGATTAATCATATATAAATGTGAAATATAAGTTTTGAAATAGAACTTGCAATCAAAAATTATAATAATTTACTTGATAAATGCTAAGTGCACTATTCACTATTCACAATGCATTATTCACTATTAAGGCTAATAGGAAATGTGTCATAGATGAATGATTTGAACCTTTTGAAGCATAAGATATGTGATTTCTCAATTCATAATTTTCCTAAATTTATATGCTTAAATCAATTAATGGTTGTAGTTGCAATCATATAACAATGAAAATCAACAAGGCACAAAGTTAGTTATTCATTGTTTACATATAAAATGCACTAATATGAGTGCATAAATATGATTTGTAATTTTTGAGATAAAAATCTATTGTAAATAATTTTGCATTTCTTAAAAAACATATAATTAATGATAATGATTGCTAAGTGGACTATCAATGTTATGAAACCAGCTCAAGAAAAGATAGAAAAGATAGATCAATGCCTTAGAATTCAGCCTCTTCGAGGGGGCAACCTCCTTTACATTACATAAATGAAGAATTCTTGGATGATTCAAATGACAAAACCTCCTTTCTATATATAGGAGTCTAAGGAGTCACAATATAACCCAGCCGACCTAACAATAATAATATAAAGCCACAAAATAACAATAGAGGGATTCTATGGGGCACAGTAATAACAATATGGGGCAATAGGGGCACAACAATATTAATAAGGGGTATAACTACAATAGTAATGGGTAATCACTAGTATTATAGGGACCCAACATGCCCCTCTCCTTCAAAAAAGTGTTGTCCTCAACGCTTGAGCAATTCTGGATACTTCTGTATAAAATTCTCATCCTCCCATGTGGAATCCTCAGCGGAAAAGTTCTTCCACTTGATAAAATACTCCGAAATTGATCGATTTCGTAGCTGTCGAGTTCTTGTTTCTGTGACTGCTTCCGTTTCCAATATCATTTTTCCTTCCTCGTCAAGTTCTAGCAATATTGTTTGAACTAGGAGCTTGTCACCTATAACCTTCTTTAAACATGAAACATGGAAAACTGGGTGCAATCGAGAAGCTGCATGAAGCTCCAATTTTTATGCCATAGTT